>CM020185.1:23025313-23037813 GCA_009805545.1 Oryza longistaminata
GTAGAGCAGGGCGGCCGTGACGCGCAGGCGGAGGCGGTGCGGGCGCTCAAGGCGGCGGGGCGGCTGCGCCAGGGCCGAGGTGGATGCCGCGGTCGAGCGCTCAAGCGGCTCAAGTGGGCAGGCGGGGAGGCTGCAGGCGGCCGTCGGGGCCGGAGGAGGCGGGGCCGCGCGGGAGGAGATGCGGCAGGCGGTGGTGAACACGCTGGAGAGGAAGCTGTTCTACATCCCTTCCTTCAAGATCTACCGCGGCGTCGCCGGGCTGTACGACTACGGCCCGCCGGGATGCGCCGTCAAGGCCAACGTGCTCGCCTTCTGGAGGCAGGTCAGGCCGCGAGCGGAGCCATCTCACAACTATGACTTGTTGTTCACGCTTGTTCAGTTCATTCGTTGGGGGTTAAATGTATCCGAAGTTTGTTTAGATTAATTAGATAGTACTCCGTAGCACCAATCTAGTTTGATATATTTCGTTGTGATAAAATCATAAAAATGTAACTTATGCCAGTGAATGTGTACTAACTTATTCACTTAATCTCACAAACATGACTTGTTCATGCTTGTTCAGTTCATTCGTTGAGGGTTAAATGTGTCTGCTCTTACAGCTCAATTGACGTGTTCAGGTTTGTTTAGATTAACTAGAGAGTACTCCGTAGCACTGATCTAGTCCGATATATTTCATTCTGATAAAAATGCAACTTATGCCAGTGAATGTGCACTACCAATAGGAGATTGTGACCTGAAAGTAGAATTATTTAGTTAACCATGTGACACTGTGTTCTTGATTGCTATGTTTTGCAAGAATAGCTTTTATATGTTTGGAATTGGTTTTGTGTATTTGATAGCTTTTTATTTTGATTTTACTTATGTTGGGTACTAAGATTTTAGTCACCAAATTCATTCTTTTCTTTTCAGCACTTCGTTTTGGAGGAGAACATGTTGGAGGTTGACTGCCCCTGTGTGACGCCTGAAATTGTGTTGAAGGCATCGGGGCATGTCGAGAAGTTTACTGACCTCATGGTTAAGGATGAGAAGACAGGCACATGCTACCGTGCTGACCACTTGTTGAAAGATCACTGCAAGGAGAAGCTTGAGAAGGATCTCACCTTGTCCCCGGAGAAGGCAGCTGAATTGAAGCATGTTCTTGCTGTCCTGGATGACCTTTCAGCAGATGAACTTGGCGCAAAGATTAAGGAATATGGGATTGTTGCCCCTGATACTAAGAACCCGCTCTCTGATCCCTACCCGTTCAATCTTATGTTCCAGACATCCATCGGCCCTACCGGTCTTAATGTGGGGTAAGAATATCAATGTTCACTTTTTTTAACCCAAGAGTTTAATGTTCAGTGTTTAATTCTGTTGTTATGCTGATTGGCTGAATGTGTTCAATTTTGTGTGAACAAACAGGTATATGAGACCAGAAACAGCACAGGGTATTTTTGTCAACTTCAAGGACTTGTACTATTACAACGGGCAAAAGCTCCCTTTCGCAGCAGCTCAAATCGGGCAAGCATTCCGTAATGAGGTATGTGTTTTGATACATTTTGTCTTTGCGTTCTGCATTTCGATTATATGCTTGAAGGAGTCTAGACTTATTGACTATAGGTCTATAGCTAACTATGCTTAGGAAACTCTCCACTATGCCATGGTTTCTTAGAGGGTTCTTCCTTTTGTGTTATACTCACTGTTTCTATACCATGCAAATCAGATTTCTCCACGACAAGGTCTTCTACGTGTGCGTGAATTCACATTAGCCGAGATTGAGCACTTTGTGGATCCTGAGGATAAATCTCACCCAAAATTTGTTGATGTTGCTGATTTGGAGTTTTTGATGTTTCCAAGAGAGCTGCAACTTTCAGGGGAGTCAGCCAAGTTAGTGAAGCTTGGGGAAGCAGTTTCAAAGGTACATCTTCGCTGCCTTGCTGACCAATTTGCAGTTGTTGAATTTGATATGTCTTCTCTTCTTTTTGTATTAAGAGGTGTTACTTCTCCGAGCTGTCTTATTCAAAACTTCTATCTTATTTCTACAGGGAACTGTTAATAACGAGACACTTGGTTACTTCATTGGGAGGGTCTATCTTTTCCTAACACGTTTGGGTATTGATAAAAACCGGCTACGCTTCAGGCAGCATCTACCTAATGAGATGGCGGGTTACTTCATTGGGAGGGTCTATCTTTTCCTAACACGTTTGGGTATTGATAAAAACCGGCTACGCTTCAGGCAGCATCTACCTAATGAGATGGCCCATTATGCTGCTGACTGTTGGGATGCAGAGATTGAATGTTCTTACGGATGGATAGAATGTGTGGGCATTGCTGACAGATCTGCGTATGATTTGCGAGCTCATTCTGTAAGCCTACAAGATCTCTTGAATATTTTTGCACATATTATGTGTAGCTCTTTGGATATGCTGCACTTGGATTTTAAGTTCCTCATTGGTTATGTTGCATCCAGAATTCATGTTGCTTGTTTCATATGTAAAGTACACATGCTAACAATCATGTTATATTTACTGACCACTGTTTCGTGTTCTATTTTAGTACTAATGTTGATTGTGCTTACCTTGTTGCTGTTCCACAGGACAAAAGTGGTGTTCCACTTGTTGCTCATGAAAAATTCTCAAAGCCTAGAGAGGTTGAGGTGAGTTTACTGTCATGTCTGATTCTTTGGTATTCTTCTGCAGGAGTCATTTTGTAACATATTAAATAATGTGTATTAGACTTGTGCTAATTTGCTTGCTGTTGCTACTATTTTCCATTGCAGAAACTTGTTATAGTGCCCTCAAAGAAAGACCTGGGGCTTGCTTTTAAGGGGAACCAAAAGATGGTGGTTGAAGCATTGGAGGTAACTTTTTTTTGGTGCCATTGTCTTTGTTATATTTCTTGCCAGTTTTCTTATTTCTACCAAAATGACAACTTTGTTTTATGGACTTCATGCTCGGTCTGACAGGCTATGAGTGAGAAAGAAGCAATGGACATGAAAGCTGCTCTTGAATCTAAGGGAGACACAAATTTCCAAGTGTGTACTCTTGGAAAGGATGTGGTAATAACCAAGAAAATGGTATCAATCAGTATGGAAAAGAAGTTGGAACACCAACGAGTCTTCACCCCATCAGTCATTGAGCCTTCATTTGGCATTGGGAGGATAATCTACTGTCTATTTGAGCATTCCTTCTACACAAGACCTAGCAAATCAGAAGAGGAACAACTGAATGTCTTCCGGTTCCCTCCTATTGTTGCTCCTATCAAATGCACTGTGTTCCCCCTGGTGAAGAATCAGGAGTTTGACGACGCTGCAAAAGTTATTGATAAAGCACTAACAACAGCAGGCATCTCACATATTATTGACACTACTGGTACGTATATAATATGAAAATAGCTTCTCCCACTGTTGCTTGAAGATATTATTAACATCTAATTGACAATAAAGAAAAACATCTGAGTTAAAAATTATTACCATGTTGGGAAGTGTAATATGCAAATTCATGCTAGTTTATGCATCTATGAGCTTATGTATGTCATGTGCTTGTGCAGCCATTTCTATTGGGAGGAGGTATGCAAGGACAGATGAGATCGGTGTTCCATTCGCGGTAACAGTTGACTCTGCGACAAGCGTGACAATCCGGGAGAGGGACAGCAAGGAGCAGATCCGAGTTGGCATCGACGAGGTGGCATCAGTGGTGAAGCAGCTGACAGATGGGCAAAGCACCTGGGCCGATGTTTCATTTAAGTATCCCAGCCATATTGGTCCCCAGGGTGATCAGGAGTGAAAATCCTGAACCCAGTTCCAAAGAAGCACCCCAAATGGCCGTTGATTGACTTGAGGAGAAATAGTTCTTCCTGGTTTCATGCAAGAACAAAGTTTGTCATACACAAATATACAACTCTTGGACGCCCTTACATCTCTCCATTGTTCTTTTTGCTCTCTTTCAAAAGTTTCACCTGATTTACATGTTCACAATACAGAACATAGCATTTGATTTTCTGCTGAATTCGTCCTGTTAACTTGTAAGGTCGCACCAAGAATTGTTCACCTACCTTCAAAGTTCCAACAAACGAGCTGAAGCTTTGAGTTATTACTTTTCTTAGTTGTTGTACTCAGATTGTCTTGTCTCTAGTATTGCTTAAGGATTAAGGTGAATCTTTTGACTGCCTAAAAATTCAATCATATCTAACATGAGGAGAATTTGCACCCACTCCGTTGATTTCTCACTGTCGTGACATGAGAATTTCAGCAAGGAAGGCTGCTTAAGCCATATTGTTTTCGATTAGTCCAACTATAAAGGCTGCAATTTTCTCTTCCATTGCATTTTTAACCCCTACTACTTGCTGCACCCTGTGACCATCCCGCCATAATCCTTGAACTGCTGCTTGGTCTGACGATGGGTCCCTCTGACCGGCCGGAGCCGGCCGCCGGCGACGACGAGAGCAGCGCCGTCGTGTCCGACACCGACGAACACTCCGAGGAGAGCTCAGCCGATGCCAACGCGACGAGACGGCGACGCGCGTGCAGCGCCGGCTTGACGAGGGCGCGGACGCCGAGGCCGACGAGATGGCGGCGCGCGTGCAGCGCCGGTTTGACGAGAGCGCGGACGCCGAGACCGAGGAGATGGCGGCGAGCATGCAGCGGCGGGTGGACGCGCTGCCGGGGAAGGCGCACGAGAGCGAGCCGTTCACCATCTTCCGCGTCGCCGGCCCGATGCGCGGCCGCAACCACCACCTCTACGAGCCCCAGATGGTCTCGTCGGCCCCTTCCACCGCGGCGCCGCCCGCCTCCGCCGCCATGGAGGAGACAAGTGGCGCTACCTCCGCGACCTCCTCGCCCGCGCAACCCGGCGACGCGCCGCTCGCCGCCTACCCGCGCCGGCCCGCGAGCTCGAGCCCGCGGCTCGCCGCCGCTACGCCGAGCCGTCCGCTCCCGCCGCGGGAGTTCGCCGAGATGCTCCTCTCGACGGCTGCTTCATCGTCGAGTTCTTCCTCAAGGGCGAGGACCGCGCCCGCCGACGCGCTCGTCGACGCCGCGCGTGGGCGATGCAGAACGTCTACAACGACCTCTTCCTCCTCGAGAACCAGCTCCCCTTCTTCGTCGTCGAGCGCTTCTACGACATCGCCACCGGCGGCCTCGGCCGCGACTACCTCGTCACCAGCCTCCTCGCCAAGTACCTCACCATGGACACCCCGCAGGACGCCGCCACGGCGCGCCGCCGACGGCGAGATCCTCCACCTCCTCCACCTCTACTACCACTGGTTCTTGCCACCGGAGGAAGAGGACGAGCGACAGCGGCGGCGGCGCCGCCGGCAAGAGGAGGAGGAGGACGAGGCGTTCTGGGACGAGTGGCTGGCAAAGCCGATCCACGAGCGGGTGCCATGGCAGATGCCGCCGGCGACGGAGCTGCAGGACGCCGGGGTGACGTTCCGCGCCAAGGCGTCGCCGCGCAGCTCGTGGACGTCACGTTCGACCGGCGCGGCGGCGTGATGGAGATCCCGACGGCGGAAGACTACGCGAACCGCGCCATGCTCGCCAACCTGGTGGCGTACGAGCAGAGCCGGGGGCGGCGGGAGATGCAGCGGGTGGCGAGCTACGCGCTCCTCTTGGCGTCGCTCGCCGACGGGCGGCGCGACGCGGAGGCGCTGCACCGCGCCGGGGTGCTCGCCGGGGGGGACGTGGACGAGGCGGCGGCGTTCTACGCGCACCTGTGCCCGCCGCCGGAGGCCGTGAACAACTGCTACGGCGAGGTGTACGGCGGCGTGAGGGAGTACTGCGGCCGGAGCTGGAACCGCCACCGCGCCGTGCTGGCGCACGACTACTTCAGCAACCCATGGACGAGCATGTCCGCCGCCGCCGCCGTCCTCCTCCTCCTCCTCACCGTCGTCCAGACCGTCTACACCGTTCTACCCTACTACCATCCCACCTAATCACACACCTACTATTGCATGTATTGTATCGTATCGTACCTTTTTTAATCCCATTCTTGGAAGAGATCATTAGCGCATAATCCTACTCTGTAAAATAGTAGTAACATCTTTTTAATTGCACATGTACCATTCCGTTACAAAGGCTCTGTTCGGCAGCCATACAAGCTGCGGCTGCTACATCACAAATTCACTGCAAGGTGCAAGCTGCAGCAATTCTCAACTACTGTAGCTTCAAAAAATACCAGCCGAACACATCCAAAAATATAAGAAATTTTAGATGAATAAGACACGTTCTTTAGAATGGAGAGAGTAGTAGATTAGCAACCAAATTTTACTAAGGCACTAGCTATATTTTTTTTACTACAACTATAAAGGTTGATGGGTAGCACAAGCCCAAAACCTGATTATTGTTATACCCATGGCATTTCACCGAACACCCGGTGGGTATAAGGCTATTCTCAACCCAATGACTAGAATAATGTCCATAGCATTAAATAAGCTGACACCTAAGATGAAAGATGATGTAGCAAGTAAATAAATGAGGAAAGATAAGGACATCAGGTTTTACATGAGACATAGTTTCTACGCAATATTTAAGACATCGTCACGTGAGATAAGTAGCATAAAATTTAAGTATGAAAAAATGGTGTTTGCATTGAAAGAATAGTGTCTAGTATTGTAGACTGGTGAGGGCGAGTTAGAGCAAATAATCCAATACTTCTTGGGCGTCACCTTAGATTGCACGTTCTCAAGTCCCAATCAAGAACGTCTTTTGGATTTGTGTATCCACAATTCTACTGCCGTCTTGGGAGACTAACATATCAGCTTTCATTTTGTAGTCTACCTCCACATATCTCAACTTGGCCCCTCCATCCGCCTTGACATCATATCCAACTCACTTGCTATGGCAGCTTGCTTGGTGATGTATCTAGGCCTCTTCCTAGGAATTGCAATGCTATACCAAGAGTGAGATGAGCATACGAAGCTCTGATACCATATTGTTAGCAAACTAATTTACTAAGGCCCTGTTTAAATTCCCTGGTAAAATTTTACACCCTGTTACATCGAATGTTCAGACACATGCATTGAATGTTTAGACACATGCATGGAGTATTAAATGTAAACGAAAAAATATCTAATTACACAGATTGCGTGTAAATTGCGAGACGAATCTTTTAAGCCTAATTGCGTCATGATTTGACAATGTTGTGCTACAGTAAACATTTGTTAATGATGGATTAATTAGGCTTAATAAATTCGTCTCGCAGTTTACAGTCGGAATCTGTAATTTGTTTTGTTATTAGTTTATGTTTAATACTTTAAATGTGTGCCCGTATATCCAATGTGACACGCTAAAACTTTTCACCCCTGGATCTAAACACAGTCTAAGTGAATAGCTGTAGTTCAAGGTTGGTGTTGATAAGAAGCTAGATGAAGAAGGAGATCTACAGTCAAAGCTTGGCTCCAGATAGCCGCCACCCTCACTGTTGCTTGTCTCCTTTTGTACAATTTGCATTTCTTCCAGCCGGATGGTCCAAGTGAAAACCCAAACACAGGTCATCAAAGCCGATGTCTTAACTGTTGCATACTACACACACCAATTAACTGGCACATTAACACACACTACAACTTATGAAAAAAGAAGTTCCTTTTTAATTGCACATGAATTATATTAGATGTTGCAACATTCATAATTTGTTTTAGCTATAATCCAATGGACAGACAGTGACAACAGAGCTCACAATCTTTTTCGAAAAAAAAAAAAAGACAACAGAGCTCACAAGCATACAGTGATGCAGACGACCATGCGTGACATACCAGTCCTGAACAGAGGACACAAGTTAAGAATTGCGTGCGTCAGCAATGCCAATGAGGAAACCGACAACTCAGCATCTACCATACGATATGCTCTTGTGCGTTCTCTAATCCGCATGCAAATATCTAATAGAAGTGTCTGTTTTGTGGAGCCCCAAATTCTTAATTTAACTTTAAAGGTTGGGTGGTCAGGAGGAGAGCCGTGGTGCAGTATATATCATCTCCATATATCTAGTTCATTCTATGATAGCGTTTCATCTAGCTTAACTCTTATTTTAGGTGGAGCTAAAACTATTTGGTTGAACTCTAGCTTTTGGAGTGGAGCTGTGTCAAACAGACCTCAAATATAGAATACTTAAGGAGTCAAGGTTAGTGGCTAAAGCACACGATTATCCTCTTGTCTTCAAGCAACACATTATTCCTGGCTGAACGAGACACCATCCCGTGCTAATTAAGCAGTTCAATCATTTAACCAAAAAAACTAATTAAGCTAAGCATCCGTAAGCAAAGAACACACAGAGTGAGCTGTAATGATCTGTAGTACTACGCTTTAATTGCTTTGACCGCGGCCGCCGCCATTGTTGTGCTCTTCTCCTCCCTTTCTTCCCCGGCGCCGACCACCCTTGCCACGCGTCGTTCCCTGATTAGCTCACTCCCCCGTGGCCCCACCTGTCAGCCTGATACGTTGCGCTGTAGTAGGTGGGCCCACTTGAGGAAGCGGGAGTCAAACTTCCCCCGCGTTTTGGTCGTCGTCGTCTTCTTCTTCCTTCTTCTTCCTTCTCCTCCTCCGCCTCGAATGGCTCCACCTCCACGCTTCAGCCGCGAATAGGGTTTCGTCGCGAGCGACCTCCCGCCCGCCATGGAAGCTTCCACCTCCCTCCTAGTCCTCGCCCTCGCCGCCGCGGCGTTCGCTGCGGGAACGGTGACGGAGGCGGCGGGGGACGGGTGCAGCGCCGGGTGCGACCTCGCGCTGGCTTCCTTCTACGTGACGCCGAACCAGAACGTCACCAACATGGCGGATCTCTTCGGCATCGGCGCGGCGAACTACCGCAGCCTCGCACCCTACAACCCGAACATCCCCAACCTCGACTTCATCAACGTCGGCGGCCGCGTCAACGTCTACTTCACCTGCGGCTGCCGCTCGCTGCCGGGCTCGCCGGGAGCCACCTACCTCGCCGGGGCCTTCCCCTTCCAGATGTCCCGCGGCCAGACCTACACCACCGTCGCCGCCAACTACAACAACCTCACCACCGCCGAGTGGCTGCAGGCCACCAACAGCTACCCGCCCAACAACATCCCGGACACCGCCGTCATCAACGCCACCGTCAACTGCTCCTGCGGCGACGCCAGCATCTCGCCGGACTACGGGCTGTTCCTCACCTACCCGCTCCGCGCCGAGGATACGCTCGCCTCCGTCGCGGCGACCTACGGGCTCTCGTCGCAGCTGGACGTGGTCAGGAGGTACAACCCGGGGATGGAGAGCGCCACGGGGAGTGGAATCGTGTACATCCCCGTCAAAGGTGAGGTTTCGCAGCTTCCTCTTGTGGATGCTGCTGCTGCTGCTGCTGCTGTTCCATGTGAATTGTGGGGAATTCGGTTCAAATTTGGCATTTCATTAGTTCATTTTGATGCGAATTGAGGAATTCTAGGGATTAGGCGATTAGTTACTGTAGGGGACTGAGGGGATTTTTTTGTTGGTAGGTTTGTACTAGCTAGAAAATGAGCGGTTATTTGAAGCAGTTTTGGACTGGATGCCCTGAAATTGATTTGGATTAGTTACCTGGGAGAAAAGGGGGAAGTGTATGCATAGCAGCTATATTGTTGGAGTTATATTGGTTGTGTTTGCAATTGCGTTATTGCACAATTGAACTGATTGATTGAACTCTGGCTATGGCACTCCACACACACTATCATCCTTCATATGCCCTTTTTGACGCTCAAATAGCTTGGAATTCCTTTTATGCTTTGTGGAAATTCTACCTGCATGCTAACTCAATAAGCATGAGGCTCAGAATCATCTTGGCATTACTGTTAATTTTGAGAAACAAAATTGACTGGAATTACTTTGTTTTAGTAAAATGGAACCTAAGGTCTCCCCATATGGCTCTATAAGATTCCAAGTGTGATCATCGATGATCCTTCTGCTGATACTCAGTTGGCATGATTGAGGCTTAATTCAATTCATTGCATCTCCTTTTCCTCTCGACAAAACAATTAACATAAATTATATGCTCTGTAGGATTGATGTAATCTTGCTAATATGGTTTACTGTGGTTGGTTTTTCAGATCCCAATGGAAGTTACCTACCTCTGAAATCACCAGGGTAAGTGCTGGTAGATTGCTGTATAGTCCTATCCACTTGGATTGCATTGCTATTGTTCCTGTTGTTTTTATTCTTTTTGCAGTTATGCTGATAAGTATCCTCATTTTGTGCAGTACAGGCAGCTTCTGTCCTTTGCAAGCTAATTATGCGTCTGCATAAAGGTTTCTGCCAAGCAAAATTGGAAGCCGTTGATTCTTGCAAGAGAACCATGATGCTATACTTAACTCTCAACTGTTTGGATCAGGAAAGGGAGCTTCTGCAGGAGCTATAGCAGGAGGTGTTGTTGCTGGAGTCGTTGTGCTTGCTGCCATCTTCTTGTATATCATATTCTATAGGAGGAGAAAGGCAAAACAGGCTACCCTGCTTCAATCATCTGAAGATTCCACACAACTTGGTAATAATAAGCTTATGTAGTTTTGAACTCTATGTCTCTGACCCTTTGTCAGATATTTATTCTTTAGAAAGGCGTATGCAAGCCCTGATTTTACCTGCAAGTTAATTTTGCCCTCTGTTCATATCAGCAATGGCTTAGTTTGTTGGTACTATCCTTTTAAGTGATTGTTTTGCAATGATTTAAATTATCATTTTGTTCATGGGCCTGGGGATATGGTGGAGTTAGTAGATATTTTATTGGTACCCATGAATTTGTTTTAGGGGACTCTTACTCCAGAGTTTTTCTTGTGTGGCTTATAAGTGTAATTTTGAATGTGCTTCTTCCCTGAGTGATTTTTCTCCTTCCTGATGAGTACAATAGAATGGAATTTCCTCTGTTTCTAACATACTACTGTTTTTGTTTCAGCAGGTACAATATCCATGGATAAAGTTACCCCATCAACAATTGTTGGCCCTTCACCAGTTGCAGGCATTACAGTTGACAAATCAGTAGAGTTCCCATATGAAGAACTTTCTAATGCTACACAGGGGTTTAGTATTGGCAATAAAATAGGGCAAGGTGGTTTTGGTGCTGTCTATTATGCTGAACTTAGAGGCGAGGTTAGCTCAAAATTTTCTCAGATGAATATGTAACAAAAGTACATTTCCAATCCAAAATCATCTTCGAGTCATGCCATCATCTAATGCTTGGACATGTACTAGCAAAATAAGACACAGTTATGATGATCCATTCATTGTGATCATTTGCTCCTGTTATCATCTTTGCTCTAAAATGACCTCCCTGTTTCTCTTGTTTCTCTAGAAAGCTGCCATCAAGAAAATGGACATGCAGGCTACTCATGAGTTCCTTGCTGAATTAAAGGTTTTGACACATGTCCATCATCTGAATCTGGTAAGTGATTTTTTAATATATTTTTTCCTAGGCATCAGAAGAATCTTTTCCACCCCTCCTGTTCCCTTGCATAAATACATATAGGTAGTCTGCATTCAGGTTAATCTGTTTTCTTTTCTTCCATTATCAATGTTTGATATATTTTCATACAGGTGCGTTTGATTGGTTATTGCATCGAGAGCTCTTTGTTCCTTGTCTATGAATTTATCGAGAATGGCAACTTGAGCCAGCATTTGCGTGGAATGGGTATTGTGTTGCCTCTTGAATAAGTTGGTCATGCCAATTCTGATGCTTTCTGCAAATTAATCTTATTCACTCTTGTAATAGGTTATGAACCTTTGTCTTGGGCTGCCAGGATTCAAATTGCACTAGATTCAGCAAGAGGTCTTGAATACATTCATGAACATACTGTTCCAGTATACATACATCGGGACATCAAATCAGCAAACATCTTGATAGACAAGAACTACCGGGCAAAGGTTGGAATAATTCACGATTTCACGTGTTCCTTTTCCTTTTATTTTTTTTGCTTATCCTTCATGTAATTATTATGTATACCTTTCAGGTTGCAGATTTTGGTTTAACAAAGCTTACAGAAGTTGGTGGTACATCAATGCCCACAGGCACACGTGTTGTTGGCACATTTGGTTACATGCCTCCAGAGTATGTCTCTTATTTTTTTTTTTTTTTGCCCGTTAGACATATAAGCTGTGTTGGAAGCTTATATGCATGGAACATGCCGTTTGCAGGTATGCTCGATATGGAGATGTTTCTCCTAAGGTTGACGTCTACGCCTTTGGTGTTGTCCTCTACGAACTTATTTCAGCGAAAGAAGCCATAGTCAGATCAACCGAATCTTCTAGTGATTCAAAGGGACTGGTTTATCTGGTGATTTTCCCTGCTCAACTAACTAGTTACTTTCTGCCATTGTTCTTTCAAGAAACAGTCCATTACTTACAGCACTGAAAACTGCAGTTTGAGGAGGCCCTCAACTCGCCGGATCCCAAGGAAGGCCTTAGGACGTTGATTGATCCAAAGCTAGGAGAAGATTATCCTATTGATTCCATTCTCAAGGTTAAAACCATGCAGAAAAAAATGCCATTGCATATTCGCTTTTCCCGTGTGGTTGATGAAATACTTGAAGGCTAAAAGAAATCCATTGCATTT
>CM020185.1:23040967-23107749 GCA_009805545.1 Oryza longistaminata
GCGCCTCGCGCAGAGCAACCGAAGAAGAAGAGAACCCCCAGCAACGTGAGGAGCGCTACGTGGGCCGAATATCTTTCATGGTAGTGGGCCGATTTGTTTCATGGGCCTATGCTAGCTATCATCTGAAGCCAGCTTAGTGGGCTCGATGCCAACACCGGCCCGTATTGAATTACCCGTCAATTGGGCCCAATCGGCTGCTGGCCTTCCTCCTCTGCTCGCCAGTTGTGCCGAAAATTTAACAATATAACCATTTTCAAAAACTTATTTAAAAAATGAATTGTGACTTCAACGTCATCAGGCTTAGCGCTGAAGTCCAATATCTCTGCATCAAAACCGATGGCACGATTTATTTTTGAAATAATTTTTTAGCACGGTTTCGTAATAAGTTTTTGAAAAGAGTCAAATCGTCAAATTTTGGCCCGATGTGCTCTTTGCATTACAATTTCTGCTGCTGCATGTTGAGGGTCTACTTTCAGTTTTGTTCTTTTCTGCTCCTCGAATTCCACGATAATAAAGAGTTTAAATTGTGGGAACGAAAAAAGCTCCTGTTTTTCAACTAGGCTAATCAAATCTCCTTTGAAATGAAGGATTTTTTTTGAAGAATTTAATGAAAAGTAAACTAATTACCATAAAAATAAATTATGTAAAAATCCTTGTGTTCGAATAATACACAGTGCATCATTCTAACACGTGAAGCATGGAAAGCATGATCAGCTAGCTATGCGGCGACGGCACTTCCTCGTCGATCATTACGCTGCGGCAAGAAAATAAAACGTACGGACACGATGGAGGGATCATTTCCTTTACAATAATAACACTACTATCAGCATTTCCCAAACCGTCGGAACCGTGTTACCGCACCCCAACGGTAAGCACGGTTACCATGCGGTAACGCGCGTAATCATGCGAAACCATGTAAAATTTATTAAAAATTCAAATTATTTTTTAAATTTAAGGAGGTTGTCGTGGTTTTTCTATTATCGTACCCCACGGTAACCGGCGGTTACCGACGATAACGTAAATCCTGGCTACTATATGCATTGATGTGTGGGACATATCAGTAACTATAACGATTGTAATAACAATATGATAGAGGATTATAGGATTGGATCATGACCTGGACTGACGACCCATTATAGCTTAGGCTGCCTGTGAATATCAATTACAAGATGAAAAAACAGACTTTACAGTACATATTGTATCTCAGGATATGTTGATGTGTGTCAGTAGTAGTATATCTAAAGCAGCACACAGATTAGATGCTACTAATATATACTTGAACCTATATACTTCCTCCGTTTAATAATGTAAGTCATTCTAGCATTTTTCACATTTATATTAATGCTAAAGAATCTAGATAGATATATTAGTAGCCTGAATGACTTACATTGTGAAATGGAGAAAGTATATGCCATGCGTGTTCGTTTCACTGCTCGAACCTTTTGACAATATGGTTGCCAAAACGAATTTGGTGCTACTATAAGATCGTTGTCGTTGCGTTTTATTTGGCCAAGTGAGAGTATACCCTTTTTGCCCTTTTTTTATGGTGAACAATAGAAGTTATACATGATGTTTTGCCAAGGGTGTAATAAGCGCGACGGGCTATTGTCCTAATTAAACTTGTCGTCGGCGATCGAAAGAAAGAGTACTGCGCTTATTATCGCCGACGATCTCGACCGGATTGGATCGACACGATTGTTGTATACGCGTATCACCTACGGAACCTGGCCGGCCGTCAGCGTTAATATAGGAAAGCAAAAATAAGAATGAACTCTTCTCAGTCGATCCATGCTTCGTCTTATATATCTTCTTATTAATTGGCAGTCAAGAAGGTAGAACACGACACCCCCAATCAATCGACTTTTTTTTTTCCCCTTCACTGCTTACTTGTCGATGATAATTAATACTCCGCCAGTTTTAGATTGGAATCTAAAACGGAGGGAGTATATATCTTATATATATATCACTCGTTCGGTTTCGATCGGCTCGCTATATTGTTGTTAATTCTCGTGCGTACGGGAATGAAAATGTATTCTCGTTGTGGTCTGTTTTATTTGATCAAATTAGGTTAGATAAAATATGCTGCTCAATTGTCATGGCTCTTTAAATTGTTGCATAATTTTTGGAATAAAGTTAAAGATACTACTTATCTATTATTCGACATAAAATCAAATATAGCTATAATCACTACTAAAACACAGTTTGGTGCTGGTTCAAAAGCCTGTATAAGTGCTGTTTCTACAACCGTCACCCCACAAGTAACACTGATGAGATACGTTTTTTTTGCCGGTTTAGGAACCCTATATGAACTTAACAAGGAAAGAAAAAAGAATGGCTCGATGGATCAAGATGATGCTTTAAGTTCAACACCTCCTGAGATTCGCATCAAAGGCCACGAAAGAAGAGATCAAGAACATACATTACATTTCACTCAAAAACAAAATCCAGAACATTCATCAAAGTTCATGTTTCAATCCAACACAAACCCATATGCCCTAGAACACGAACTCCAGCATATTTCCCTTTCCCCGAAAATCAAGAAAACCAAGCACAAAAGTGGGCACCGCCGTTTTCACCCACGAATCCTCGTAGCAGGGGAGTTCCCAATTGAAGGAGTAGTCCTCCTGTGGAGCCATCCAACCTCGCCATCCTCCTCGCCGTCGTGACTCGGGGGCTGCCATATCTGGCCCAAGAAAGGAAGACCTCACTGGACCTCCTTGTCGCCGTCGTGTCAACCTCCCATCGACATCCAGTGGCCAGGAAGATCGAGAGGCGCCGGCCACCACGCAGGGTAGAGGGAGAGGTGTCGGCCATGGTAGGGAGAGGAGCGAAGGTAGAGATGGGAGAGAAGGAGCAACGGGAAAAAGAAGGGCGTGCAAGAGGATAAGAACACATGATGAGAAGTGCGAGCGGATAAGAGCAAGGAATTTCTTTTCATTCTTGTACTCCAGGCCTAGCCATCGGCTCGGCTCCGTCATCAACTGTCGTTTGCCTTAAAATCGGACTTATATCCTAGATATTTGTGTGTGTGTTTTTAAAAAAAAAAGGTATAAATATAATGGTTCCTTTTCTTAAAAAAAAAGGTTGGCACTTATAATGAGTTATAGGTGTCAGTTTTTAATTTCTATATTCATACGGAGCATTAGAAGGACTGGAAAAGTCTTATATGTGTCGGTTTTAGATGAACCGACACATATGAGACATCCCCTATTAAGGTTTATGTAGTAGTGTAATTATAATATACCTAGCATATAATTACAAATATAGCTACTCCCTCCGTTCCATATTATACTTTGACTTTTTTCTTTGTCAAACACCTTTACATTTGACCAAGTTTATTGAAAGACTTGATATATATATAACATTAAATTAGTTTTATTAAATGTAAGATTGAATATATTTTCATAATATGTATGTTTTATGTTGAAAAGTTTGTTATATTTTTTTTATAAATTTAGTCAAACTTAAAAAGTTTGAAAAAAATCAAAATGACTTATAATATAAAATGGAGAGAGAACGTGCCTAAGTCACAACAAAATAGGAATAAATGATTGATATGGAAATTGAATGAGTCCCACGAACATGTATCGGAAGCACTACAGAAGCCGCAGAAACAGATTAGAGACGGAAGCAGATTAGGAAGTTACAGTACTATCCATGTTTACCATATTTTTATTCCTAAACTGTCCTTGTTGAATCAATGGTGCGTGTTTATCCGAGAGGAGGTACTGGAGGTACCTCTCAAGCACCTTAAAAGACCTCATATTTTTCTGGTCTGGTATCTGGATTTCACTGGGTGCTGGTAATTCTAGACAAACCAGTATCTCGAACCCTGATCTTGACAGAGAGCCACATAGATATAGTACAATAGTTGTATAAAGTGGTCCTATCAAGTAACATCAGCACATGATGTTTGTGATCCAAAGTTGCCAGATATTTCAATAGTTTCTCTTATTCCCACTTGCTAATTTCTGCATGAATCAATCCCTATTATACCAAAGAGTTCGTTTAGTTGTCATTTAGTTCCTAATTAATTTGATTTTTACCAAATTTTGTAGCTTGTGGGCACGATGAGAAGGGTGGCCATTCTTGTACTGTTCATTGCACTCTTATCTGTTATTGCTCCCCTTCCATTGGAAGCTCTCAATGTAAGAGGCCATCTACTGAAATCCAAGACATTTCTGTCTCCGGCATTCTTCCTGCACCCTGGATCAGTTTCAAACAAGTTCTACTATGACGTCCCCTTCCCTAGAGGCCACCTTGCTCTCAAGAGCTTTAACGCTGAAGTCGTAGACGAGAATGGCGTCCCTGTTCCGCTCCATGAGACTTACCTGCATCACTGGGTTGTGGAACCATACTATGCTTTAAAGAACAGTGATAGCGCAGACGCGCAAAAGCTACCCAAGGGGATCATTGCACGGAACTCCGGTGTGTGCAAGAAAACATTAGGCCAGTACTACGGCCTTGGTTCTGAGACTCGCCATACTGCCACATGGGTACCTGATCCTTACGGCATAGAGATTGGTAATCCGGAGAATCCCCCTGAAGGATATGAGGAGAAATGGATGATCAATGTGCATGCCATTGACACAAGGGGTGCGATCGACAAGCTAGGATGCACCGAGTGCAAGTGTGATCTTTACAACATGACGATCGATGAGTATGGGCGCAAACTCCCAAAGGACTACATTGGTGGTTTATATTGCTGCTATGATGAGACGCAGTGCAAGGTTAAGGAAGGTTTCAACGGTGAGCTACGGAAGCTGTTCTTGCGGTACACTGTGACGTGGCTTGACTGGAGTGATGCGGTTGTGCCAGTCAAGATTTACATATTTGATGTTACTGACACTTCTCCGCCTGATGAAAAATCCGGAACTGCCTGCAAGGTATGCAAATAAAAGTTTAATATGGAATCGGTACTGTTTCACATATTGAGAGCTTCTCTCATTGCTTGAAATTTGCATTGTCAAACATTCGGTAGATTAGATTGTTTATGATTTTAAATGTTGTTTGTTCAGGTTGAGTACCAAGTTGAGGAATGCAGTCCAGAAAACCGGGCCAAGAATGAGTGCATTGATGTTAAAGTAACCAAAGAAGTAATACCCCGTGGAGGCGATATCGTGTTTGGTGTCGCGCACCAGCATTCAGGTGGAATTGGTGCCTCTTTACACGGCCAGGTAATGGATAAACACAAATGTCTCAACCAATCTGCTTACGCATCACTCTACGTTTCCTATATGAAACTTGTCGCAATCTGGACAGATTTTTATCTGAAATCTCTTTGATTCTCATCTCTGAATGACAAATTGACATCATTTTCTACTTACTGCAGGATGGACGTCTGCTTTGTGCATCGATTCCGAGCTATGGCAACGGGGAAGAGGCTGGCAATGAAGATAACTACATCGTCGGCATGTCAACATGCTACCCGAAGCCAGGATCAGTCAAGGTCAGTGATGGCGAGGTGCTGACCGTCGTCTCCAACTACAGCAGTGACCGCCAGCACACCGGCGTCATGGGCCTGCTCTACATCCTTGTTGCAGAGCAAGAACAGCCAGCTCCCAAGCCTGCACTGTGCTTCAGCTTCCCGGTTCCATGTAAGTTGAACAAAATCATCAACATGGTTCATGCCCCATTTCTTGCAATCTTGATGCTGATTTTGCGCATTTGTAGGGTGCTTACCGACATGGCTGACGAGCAATCTCTGAATGTTCAAGTTGGACCTGAAGAAGATGATGCATAGATGTAAGCAAATAAGTTGCCTGGGTTTTTTTTCGTTGAACTATGGCAGACCATAGGAGTAGTTGTTTGCTGTGTCATTTTGATGAACCATCAGTAGTTTCTGATGATCTGTGGCACTACGGCACTAATATATCAAACTGGGTCATATACAATGGCATTGGCAGACATCTTTCTCCACATAATACTATTACTCTGAAGAAGCTAGTGAAAACTGGGAACCAGATGTACAATCTCTTGTACTGTTGTACTGTTATATACTGGTGTATACAGTATTTATGTATATAGTTTTTAGGTAATGGAATGAATAGTTATATACTGGCTTATGTATGCATGTAACATGATCTATATACTTGAGCTCTTGCAGACCAATGAAATTTAACATCAAAATCCACATACACACTATTGAAATGTGCATTAGCTTGCGTAAAAAAAAAAGTGCATTAGCCACCAAACTCTATCATTGGGTAGTATGATTCTGTAGCCCTTTTTTTGATTTGAAATGATTCTGTAGCTTTCATAGTACGTCTCCTTAAAAAAATAATAAATTAATAATAAAAGAAACTTTCAGATAGACATCATCGTACGTGTTGCAACCAGTTGTTGTCCTAGATTTCTTCTCATTCTTGTATGCCTTGTGTCATCCAGACAGTGACAGATTTGACCAGAACAATGCAGGAAAGGGACAACTAGGATGATTTGTGCGTTGATCTAAGACGATTATTTAATTTAATTGTGTCAATTATCTGCTAACGAACTATTCCTGATGCCATCAACATCAAGTCCAAACAAGTTGATGGAAATATATATGGCAAAATTTGCTACGGGACATCCAAAAAACGTGTAATTAGTTAGAGGACACCGTAAAAACGTGTATTTGCTGTATGGCATCGCAAAAAACTGGTAATTAGCTGCTGGACATCCGTGGCATTATTTTATTATTTTTGGAGGAAAAGGAGAGAGAAACAATGATTAAAGCCAAGTTTGCCCTTAGCTCAAATGACTCCAACGTGGGCCCCACATGGAAGTCCCCTCTCCCTCTTCTTCTTCCTAGACAGGCCGGGTGGCGGAGCAGCAATCCGCGGCCGCGGCGGTGGTGCCAGCCACGTTCGCTGTCGGGGGGAGGGGGGGCATGAGTGGGACCGTGGTTGTGTCGGAGTGGGTGCTCAAGTGCAGCGGCGGCGGCCCGGCGCTCGTCTCACTCCGGCATCGTCGTTCTTCGCCGGCAACCTCGCTAGGGGCTTCCTGCACTCGCGTAGTGAGAAAGGGGATCCAGAGAGAAGCAAGAAGAAAGAACATAGAGGAGAGAGAGAGAATGAGAAAGAAAAGAATAAAGAAAAAGAAAAAAAATTAAAGGGTATAACCGTATTTACACAGCTGTTTCTCTCTCTTTTTCCTCCAAAAAATAATAAAATAATGTTGCGGGTGTCCAGCAGCCAATTACCAGTTTTTTACAATGCCCTACAGCAAATACATGTTTTTACATTGCCCTCCAGCCAATTACACGTTTTTTGAATGTCCTGTAGCAAATTTTGTCTATGTATGTAGCACTGGCACGGTATCAGCGTTCTTGCAAGACAAGGCAATGAAAAATACAAGGACGAATTAATAATGCTGCATAATTTTCTTGGTTTTGACTTAGCAAACAACCACAGCTTAATAGTCGTACAATCTGATTTGGAACGACCTGTAAAAGCTCATCCCATGAAAAAAAAATACGTCCTGCTGTAATATGCAGATTGAATACTGTAAAGATGCTGACAGGTAACAATAAAAGTAACACACAATGACAGAACCGAAAGAAACCAGCAAGAAAAATTCACAACTAAGCCGGCATGACAAGAACCAAATTTCATTTACAAAAGCTGTTAAACTTACTACTACATTACATGACTGTAGTATCAACTCTTCAAAGAGAAAAAGCTCAAGAAGTAAAGTGAGGCAGGTTAATTAGGGAGATCTCAGGGCAGCTCTTTTATATGTGACAGAAGACAAGAGCTGCTCACTGAGGAAATTTCCCCATGTCAGGAAACATAAACAGAGAAAATGGAGCTTCTGAACATCTAACTATTAGATCAGCTGAAACCTAACAGATTAACATTTCCGTCAGTAGGTTGTATTGGGCAGGTGATGTAGTATAACTGAAACAACTAGCAGTCTGGCTGCTCCAATTTCACTGGTGTTTTTGTGGCGATATCTGCTGTTGTTGCTGCTGCTGATGCGCTATTTTGATCGCTGAGACTTCTGGCAACAACCAGATCACTGACAACATCAAAGTTCAGTCTTCCACTGACTTTCTTCCCACTGCACAAATTGAGAATAGTTTGGACATCAAGTTTTCCTCTCACTAGTGAAATAAGGATAAAAAGACTTCTTTTCCAGCTTCTTTCAAGTTTTTACCTGTTTAGGCGGTTGTTTATAACCTTAAGGTCCTTGGAGGGGCTCTGAAATGCATGAGTACTCTCCCCTACACAGGCGTAATAGCTCTTGGAGCTTGGGGAAAGCAAAGTATCCATCTGAAATATTCAGTTATAGCAATGTCACAACAATGATCAAGGACTACCATTACAGTTAAAATTCAGGTGGTCAGTATAAATGCAACATTAAACTTCACAAGAGAGATCAGTTTATTTCTTGAGGCGTACCTTTGATGTGCGTAAGGGTGAAACATATACGTTATGAGCAGCAGAAACTTTCTTGGGAGACATGTCAGGAAGGTTTGGAAACCGAGATAGCCGAGGAGATTCTGGATATGGACCTGCTAATATGGCAAGCACTTTCAGAAAAGCCTTTAAATTCTAGCAGTACAATGATCAAACTTGTTTCAAGTACATTAGCATACCATCAGCAGCACATTTTTCCTCATTCTTCTTGTTTGGACTAGTACCAGACCCTAGCTCAACCAGCAAAGGTTTCACAGTAGGAATAAATACTTCGTTGTAGAAAGTGATAATGTCAACATGGTCCTCCCCTGTTTTCTGATGCCATAAGAGTAAACACACTTTCAGAATAATTGCGATTTAAACATAAAAAATTCTTGAAACACTGAAAAGAAAGTGCAGTTACCCCATTGCGGCTTCGTGATGCCCAATGAACATAAACACTACGGAAAACTTGTGGCTTGCACTGAGATTGTTTTCTGTAGCCGAAAATAATTTCCTTGAATGTCAGTGCCAATTGAGATATCTGCACACATGGACCAATAAACAAAACTGAGTGCTAACTGAGATATCTGGAAAAACAGCAATTGATAGATATACTAGCAATCATAACAAGCGAAAATCTTTCTTTGTTGCAAGGGGAGTAATTTCTAGACAGACCTTAGCAACTCCATATATGCTGCATAGTATAATCTGATCGATGTGCCGATTGAAAAATAGAGCAGTTTGTTGGCTAATGATTTGTTGTACAAGGGAGTACACTCGCTCCAAGACTTGCTGAGAAAGTTGCAGCCTTTCACAAAGACCTCTGATTCTAATAGCTGCAAGCTTTGCTATCTGCACAGGACAAAAACATGCAATGCGATCAGTAAGAATTTTAGTGCATATTAAGGCACTTTAAGGTCAGACACTTATTTTTGAACAAAAAGTATGGTCAAACACTCACCTTGCTCAAAAATACACCTATTCCTGTCTCTGCGCATAATTCTCCCCCTGCTGCAGGATTAGGTCTTGTTGGACTGAAATCAAGAACATGCAAAAAAAAATGACAATTGAGCAACCAGCTGATGACTTTAAAGAGGAATCAGGAAGGGATGTAAACCTTAAAAATGCTGATTGGAGAGGAGGTAACTTTGATTTGAGGGTATCCTTGACTGGTGATCTAAATGAATTGTTGTCCACCAGCACATTCCTCCTTTCAGTGCATGCTCTTTTGGGAGATCTAACTTCATCCTTGTCTACAAGAAATACCAGAATTTGTAAGTTCAACCATTCTTTCATATATTTTAAAGACAAAGGCTATGAAACATGAGGTAGCATGCCAGTGGGCTACCTGGTGAATGTTCTTGCTTTTGAAAGGGAAGAGGTGGCAGCCCCTCGAGTGAAATGTTATGGTGCGCCGCAATGGCATCAAGTGATGGCATTGGTTCAGCCAATAAACCTAGCCTGTTTATTTCTGCAGATAGTGTTGGCCTGGCAACAATCAGAGAATTGTACATTGATGAGCCTTTCTCCCATGCCATGCTTTCCAGGAGCCGTTCCTCAAGTGAATTCAAATGACGTTTCAGCTCTCGTGGAAGTGTATCCTCATGCCTAACAAAACTCTCTATGACTTTGCTCAAGTCAAAAGCTGTTATGCCAGTTTTCTCTAACACAGCTGGGAACATCATTGTGACTGTCTTGTGAGTGGCCAGCACTAACTCAGCAGAACAAGCAATCATACACCGATGGAATCGCTCATTAGACAGAAGCGATGTAAGATTGTTCCCACTCAAGATCTGAGTCTCTGCTCTGCACATTGATTCCAGAACCCTGTAATATAGCTTAAGTGCTTCCATTTTTCTTTGCTCTGTCCAGATAGCATCAATCCTGTTTGTGCTTCGCACGCTGGTACATATACGTTCGCCGAAAGAACTGCTTGTGAATATGGCTCCAAGTATAATACCGGCTCTGCGTGTAATGTCATCTGTCACATCCTTATCACAAGCTGAGAAGAAGCGCAGTAACTCCCCGGAAGGTTTTGAAGGAAGGGGAGAGATTGTGCTCCGAAGCCACTTGGCTGTTGTCATGGCTGTGCTCACTGGGGTGATAGGAGCCATTTTTGAGCTGCAGTAGCCATTTCCAGTAGGGGATGCACAAAACCGTGGAGGAGACATCGGACTTGGACTTGTTATTGATTTTGCAGGTGAGGCCATAACATCGTACTTTCTCTGCAATACCCACAGGTAAAGTTAAAACATAAGATTTGGGGTTTTAAGTTGAATGAACATGTGTAGGCTTAACACTAATTACCTTTGTGCCTGGTAAATTGATGGCACCTCCTGACAGACTTCCACTGCCAAGCAAGCTGTCCTCATCGTTTGCGAACATGCGCTCATCTAATTCTCCCTTGGTGTTAATTGCATTCTCATATTCCTTTTCCAGCATTAGCAAACTTAATTTCAATGAGTCTTCCTCGAGCAAATTCTTAAAATATGTCAAGCCCTCTGCATCAAACAACAAAGAAGCAAGGAAGTTGAGATGGATGGCAACAAGTTCCTGAAACACAAACCTCGACTATGGAAATAATTGTGTTTGCAGATCACATTCATACCTGGATCAATAAAAGACAACCTATCCTGCTGACATTCTGAAGCAGCTGGACATGGTTTCTTCTTCAGAATATCCACTATGAGAGTATTTGTCTTCTCGATTGCTTTACTCAACTCATCTTCTGATGTGTGGTATTTTTCACATAGGGAAGCAATAAGATTTACTCCCTTGTCTGACTTCTTGGCTGATTCAGATCAAGAAACACTATCCGTTAGTTTCGAATCATAACTGCCATAACATGTGAGTACAGAGAGCAAACACATTTGTAAAATATAAGAGTTGATTGTCATTACCAAAACTAGAAGACTCTTTGATATTGAAATTCCTTAGCCGCACAGGAACGTGAACAATAAGTACAGCCTGCATGTGTATGGAATAAACAGCATTCATTGGTTACATTTTTATTAACATAATGCATCGATTACCTTGTTGCATGAAAAAAGATCATGGTAGAAATCCTTACCAACACAGAAACTAGTCCATTTGTGGATGTAACAAGATCCTTAAATCGGCTGAATGTTTGGATTCTTAACACCAAGAAAAGTAACCATCCAAAGCGATAATAGTCAGAGGCTTGTGCATTTGGTTCTGCAGAATTTTCTGGTGGCTTGGCATCATTTAATAGGAACAGCTCCTGGTAGGCACGCTTGTAGTACCTGAACAAAACAAGCATTATTTTAATTTATCCAACACATGAGTCATAATGGTCACAGAAAGGAAACTAATGAAAAAGCAAATCCAGAACAGAGACAAGCACAAAAAGAAATGAACAAAGGTACATCAAACATAATTTGTTATGAGGACAAATTAGGTTACAAGTAGCCACAGGTGAAACAATAATACAGGCAAAAGACAGATGCGACATAAAAATACAGATTTACCTGCTTAGCAGGCTTAAATGGACGACATTCGCTTGCAGTTCCTTCAACTGATCATAAGGGAAAGAAATGCGTTAGTCGGTAACAGGGTAAACACAAACATGTGCTCAGTTCTGAATTCAGATTTCAAACAGGGGAGCATACTACAAAATCTGGACGGGTACCTCAAGCCTCTTCTCCCAATCTGAACCATATAGACCAGCCAGAACAGACCCAACCTTTATGCAGAACTGTGGCATCTCCTTGAAGAAATCGACGATGCTGCAAAGAAACAATAGAGTCAATAATCAAATTAGCGCATTGGAGAACTTGACTGATCCTCAGCAAACCAAAACTTGCATATCCTTACTTCAGACTAAATGCCCTCAATATCTGGCACAGTGAGATGCCACCATCTTCCTTCCCTTTGCCTGCTTTGCCAAGCCTTGACACACAGTAAAGAACAAAAGCAGACCAGAACCTCTCGATCTCCTCAGGCTACATTAACACCATGGTTTGCAGAAACACATACATTAGTTATTTAGTTGTAACCCCTGTGGCAGAATGGAAGCATGAAGTTTATAAAAACAGATGAGGAACTTGCAATTTACCGATCCACTGCCCAAGGATGACATGCTGGATAGGAGGATGCTCTTGCTCTCCTTGAACAGCTGCATTGCCTGCCTCGTTATGCTCTCGTCCAGCCCAAGCTTGCTCTGCTAACCAGCAATCAGAATTCAGAAATTGAGCAAAATATTCAGAAAAACATCACAAGCCAGACAGCAGAGATGAAATTGAACACTGAATGCATCCATATTGTTTCTTACAGGCACCAAAACACCATTCATATTAAATCAAAGGTAAAGTTAGACAGTAAAACCCAAATTATTAGTGCAGAAAAAAGAAAACACGCCATTAAAAAGATCATTCTTTTTATGAAATTTGGTAAATTAGCCACATATACAAAATTATCACCAGAAGATCATTCAAATACTGGACTCGGAAGTACTCATCGCGAAGATACTATTAACAGACGCCTTTCCATCAAGGATTTTAAAGGGATTGGAGCAAAAGGGAGAGTACAGTAAAACAAAATTTCCAAAATCTACTCGCAAAAAACACCAAACAAGAACAGGAAAGGTTAGCGCATCCAAAAATTTGTTGCAACAATCCAAATCAACGGCACGAGAAAATAGAATCCCAAAAACAGACAACAAATCCCAAAAAGTTCATAGATTTTCCTCCAAAATAAAGGCGATAACAACTAAGCGAGAACCCAATCCAACATAAATTTGGAGAAAACTCCAAATTAAACAACAAATCTACTGGAAAAAGGTGTAGCACCCATCACTCTTCACTCAGAAACATTCATCTAAATTCTAATCACCAGGGTAAAAAAAAAAGAGCAGCAGACACTGTACAGAAAAGACAACCACACGAAGGCCGCACCAGATGAGGAGCCTTACCTTGCACAGATCGGCGAACCGCTCCTCCATGGCGGCGCCGCGCCAGCGTCCACCTTCCCCGAGCCCGCACCCGTCACCTCCGACCCCGAGCTCGCTGGCGGCGCGGCACCCTCCATGCCCCGTCAAGAACACCAACCAACCAACCAACTCCCCCAAAAAACCAGAGTCTCTCCGCGAGGGCGGTGGGAGGAGACGACGAACGAGCCCTCCTGCTGCGCTGCCTGCCGCTAGGGTTGCGCTCGCCTGCGCGGTGGAGATGGAGAGAGAGAAGAGAGATGGAGATTGGAGCGAAGCGGCGGCGTTTGGTTGGAATGCGCGCCAAAAAAAAAAAACCTAATTCCGCGCGGCGCGCGCGCTGCCGTTTTTTATCTCTCTCGCGGGTGGCTTGCGCGGCAAAACGAGATCGGTCGTGTCACTGAGCGGTGGGGCCATGAGGGCGACACGTGGCGATGGGCGGGCGGGGATTGGTTGGTTTTGGCGGGAGAGGGGTGGGAAATGGCGGGAGATTTGGAGGTGGCAAGCGGCGGGGCCCGGGGGGAGTCAGAGGATGGGCCCCGCTTTGCAGGAGGGCGGCGTGGCTTGTCGTAGCCACGTGCGCCTTTGACGGATGCAGTGCATAGTGCAGATGCGTCCGAGTAAAAAAAGGATGATGATATGATTAAAAAACAATTTGCACCGGTAAAATGTAGTACAGTACATCAGTTTTAACATATTTTCAATTTATATTGAATAAATTTCACTTAACACCGTGATGCATAATCAAAGTATAGAAGATTTTCCGTCTACAAAAAATAGAAATTTCATAAAAAAAATAAATGAAAATTTTATCTGAATTGACTCGTAACTTTCATTATATTTTATAAGATTTTCCTCCCATTATAAAATATAAAAATCTTATTTCTATATTAAACTTATGTCCAAAAATCTAACTGCTTCAAATATAAAAGGAAAAGGTTGACATACATTTCTAAACTACATATGAAAGTCAACCCTAAACTTTAAAATAGGCATTCAACCCCCTAAACTTTATAATATTGTTTATTGTAAAGTTTTAGGAATTAGATGTCCGGTTTTAAGTTCAGGGTTTCTAATATAAAAATAGAGGGAGTACTGTGTAAGGGCAAGTACTATAATGCTCCATATGCTGCCCCTAATAATGCCATATTGGATTGAGTGATGAGGTGGAGGAGAGAGGAGAGAGATGATGAACTACCTCTAAATAAAGAGGCAAACTCTACACAAATTTCAAGATGGGTGTGAGAGTATTAAAGATATTGGTATTTGTGTACTAGATGTGACCTATTGTATAAGTTGCCTCTTAGTTTATGAGTGAATAATATGGATAAATTTCGAGATGATAGTCACATCTACCATAACACTTGCTCTAAAACAGTGTAACAACGTCAGGAAGAAGGAGACGACAAGACGTGGGCACGGCAGCGGGCCGCCGGCGACGATCGCCGCCGGTGCACCCAACCAAGGAGAGAATCCAATACGGCGTGCAGTGGCAGCGTCACGTCACGTCGCGTACACGACGACACGACTCACGCCATCGGATTCTTCTCTTCTGGACTCGGCTGCCTTTGCTTTCATTGGTCCAGTAGTACTCTAGTCTCTTCTTTATCCATTGGATACTTCAGGAGAATGGAAGCTAGTCCTAGTCCGGTCACTGATGCCAAATAGAGTACCACCAGCAGCAGAACATTCTCAGACACACGATATCATCAGTACTGTACTATTACATCTCATTACTGATAATAATCCACTGGGTGAAATTCAACCATGCTGTCCTTACGAGTACAAGTATGTCGGGTAGGAGGAGTAATTGTTTCAGAAATGGAATCCAAATGGTCACAAGAGTTCTGAACCATTAACTTTTAGCTTAGTTTGTAATTTGGAGCATATGTTAGTTAAATATACCCTCTGATGACTGTATCAAACTACCACCAAAATGTTTCTGCGTTTGTTCAGGTCACGAGCAAATTAATATACAGGACGAACACGGATTCAGGGTTCAGTTGGTGGATCCCTGGGTTCTGTGGGGCTAGGCTGTTCCAGGTAAAGCTGCATCTTCACAGGATCACAGCTCATGGACTTGATTGGGGTTATCTGTGGAGGCTGCATCCACTGCTTGCTGTCTGTAGGGATCCACAGCTGAGCTTCCTTCTCACCATCTGGAGGGAGGGATTGGAAGTATGCAGTGATCTCCCAGCTGCCATCTATCACCAATTCAGAATGCAAGCATCTCTTGAGAGATCTTCTAGTAGCATGGTTCCCCTTTCTAGCAAAATATGGACATAGTATGGAAAAAAAAGGGTAATGTAGATTGAGTACCTGATGGAAGGGGTCTAGTAAGGGGTTCAGCAACAGTCAGTTTGATCAAGAAAGCTCGCAGAGCGAATTCCAGGTTGGCCTCCTCTACCTTGGAGCCATAAGATTGGTTAACTGCAAGCTTGAACACAAACTTCTCAACTGGCACATGCGCTTTGTCGTAGAAGATGACTACAACCCTCTCAACCAATCCCTGGATTATTGTGAGAAAATTATGGTTATTCACTAGTCGGGAAAAAAAAGAATCAGCACAAATTATTTCCAAAATGCTCTTCATATGAACGCCAAGAGTGTTCGATACTGTAACTCAGGTTTGAAATAAGTACGCAAAATTGTTGCCATACTTCCCTTCGCACATGACAGAAACTAGAACAAAGCATATGCATAATGAGTTAAGGTAGAACTATGAGATCCATATATTAGCAAGTTTCCCTATTATTCTCATAAATTGCAATGAGTTGTGATAACCAATCAGCCAATGCAATATAAAAAGGTATAATCAAACACCACCACAATGTGCACAAGGAAAAAGTCAAGTCTGTCAGACAGGATACCTATTATACTGCATAATTGCGTTTGCATTAACCAAAATGAATTCAATATCGGGAATGCCTAGTTATCTATCTTCCCATGTTGTACCCGCATGACCACAACCTAGAAATAAGCTAGTTCAGGCAATGCAACAACGAGGAACAATTAGTCAATTATTTAGAGGAGGAACCTTCTGAATGAAAGGGAGGAGGCCAGAAGTAGCAGAGTGGATATAACCGGCAAGTTGGGGGTGCACTGCTTTCTGGACCACTACGTTCATATACCTTCTCCTCTCAAATGCACCTACAGATAGTCAGATAAATGTTTAATCGAACTGAGCCTTTACAGATAGCAAATATTGACAAACAATCTGAAATAAGTAAAAAATAGGAGTAATTCTTACGAGAAGGATAGAAGCCTTTGAGGAAGACAACACAACTGACAGCTACCTCTAGAAAATCCACAATCACTTGTGCTATTTGACCTATTAAGTCAACCCAGCTTTTAGCAGAGAGGACAAAAGGCATTCCTTAAAAAAATAAAACCTAACTTCAGGAACCACTGGTCTAACTATTTATAAGCATTTGTATGTTTTACCTTGTGGAGTTTGATTTTTCCTGTCCATATGGTTCAGTTCAGGCGAATTCTGGAATTTGGGGATTTGTCACAAACTTCTGTTGATTATGCCCCTATGACCAGCCAGAGGGCATATTTGAAACTGCACCAGATGATTCAAAACATAGAAAGAAGAGTTCGATTCTAAATCAAAACACCGTTAGATAAAGAGCAAATGAAAAGGAACAAGCAAATGGCAATAGCTATATTGAGTGTTTGTATGCGATGAGAGCTTGCTAGTTTCATTTAGCCCTTGCAGCACATCAGACTTCCAGTCAACAATAATGACTATTATGTAGGGCCTACCATATTTTGCAAAACATGAAACATGACAAAATGACAGTCACACTTCTCACTGATAGTAGTAGAACGAAACTATGGCCAACATATCATCTTATCAGTCAAGTGACTATACGTGAAATGGTTTTGAAAGGCAAGATTCAAAAAACTGGAAGGACAACACAAGTCGCAGAGCAGAGATTCATCTCGCCAATCACCGTAAAAAACAGATATCCCTAACTCTCTGTTTAATGGTTAGTAAGAATACATGATTGAGGAACAGCTACAGAGTTGCCTACTATAAATAACTGTTCCGCTAACTAGTTTTCACTTCTCATTGAAACACCTTTAGTAATTGTAGGTGGTAGTAAACTATACACAAAAAGGGAGTAAATGCAAATACAATATCCTGGGGCTACAGTATGAAAAGGAAATATTTCAGAAATTGTGGCCAACAGAACCACATTAAGTATATTCCCCTCAGTGCTAGTTGCAACACTGTAAAGAACCTGGGAAAGGAAAAATTCTCAGCTTGGAGGGAAATGCAAAAGTGAAGACAAATTTTCAATTTCATCATTCCATAGGCTGATAAAAAAAACCACAGCATTGTACATTTGAAATGGATATATTTGGTTGACATGGAACTCCTAAGCTTTTACGTTAGGAAGGACTCCGCCACTAGTAGCTCATTAATCCCAAAAAGAGTGTTGTTTATAGCTTCTGTCTCAAAATGAGACTCATCTCCCGCAAAAAACTCATGTATGCATCCATCGACTTCAATGAAAGAGCAACCAGGCTTCTTACTCGTCCTACTATTGTCCATCCCTGTCCGCACATTATTCACATCAACCCATCTTGATGTGGTAGCATATACATTAGAGAGTAAAACATGCCCTCCACACCTTTTTGGTTCCAACTGTTCAATTCTTTCTGCTGCATATTCTGCAAGCCTCACCTGTCCAGAAGCTCTACAGGCAAACAACAATGATCGCCATACTACCACATCAGGAGTGACAGGCATATCTTTAATGAATTGCTCTGCCTCTGCCAACAGCTTCGCACGTCCTAAAAGGTCGACCATGCATCCATAGTGTTCAATTCTTGGCACAAGGTTGTAGACCTTGGACATGCGATGGAAGTGATGGTACCCCTGTTCCACCAAACCTCCATGGCTGCAAGCAGTTAGCACACCCAAAAAAATGACCTCATTCGGCATAACCTTATCTTCTCCTTCCATCTGTGCAAACAAATCTAGTGCCTCAACACAGAGACCATTCATAGCAAAGCCCATTATCATTACTGTCCAAGTAAACACATCCCGCTTTGTCAATCCACGAAATATCTGATAGGCCTTGTTTACATCCCCACACTTCGAGTACATATCAATCAACGAATTTTTCACAGAAAGCTCTTTCCCTAAACCATGACCATCACAATAAGCATGGAGATACCGTCCCAAGTCAAGTGCTCCCATCTGGCCACATGATGATACAACAGTAGCAATTGTAGCGTCATCAGCCTTCACACCAGCAATTTGCATGTCCCTAAACAGATCAACAGCCTCTTTAAACCTACCAGATTGTGTACATCCAGCAATCATTGAGGTCCAGCAAACTACATTCCTTTCAGGCATTCTATTAAAAACCCTGCGAGCTTCCTCAACCATACCACACTTTGCATACATACTAACCAAAGAGGATCCAATATAACAATTTATCTCAAACCCATTCAGCACAACTAGAGCATGACAAAGCCTCCCAACCTTCATTGCGCCTGTCCTTGCACAAGCAACCAGCACATTTAACAGAGTGACCTCGTCCAGCCTAACTTGTTCTTTGGCCATTTGGTGAAAAGATTGCAACGCCTTATTAGGCATCCCACCTCGTATGTATCCAGCTATGATTGTATTCCAAGAAACTACGTCAGAGGCCCCTTGTGGAGCAGAATCAAAAACTAACCTTGCAGAAGCTGGATAATTACAAGATGAGTACATGTTGATAAGAGCATTAAGGACAAATGTATCTGAAGCTAGGCTGAGTTTCAAAGAAAGGGCATGAAACTGGGAGCCAACAACAACTGATGGGAGGCGAGCGGCAGCAGAGATGGCAATGTTGAGGGAGTAGTTATCAAGTGTCATGTTGGCAAAGCAGCGAAGTAGGGAGAGGAAGGAGATAGAGAGCGATGGGGTAGGCCCCAAAGAGAGGGAACGGAGGACAGAGTGGACCAGCGGTAGCTTAAGGAGAAGACCCGAGACGGTTGCACGGGAGAGAAGAATGGGGAGATGATGGTGTGAGAGAGATGAGACCGGGACAGAGAGGATACATTTGTTTTCAGTGTGCGAGCTTCTGAGAGTGGAGAAATATCGTGTCTTCCCATTGAGAATCCGAGAAGATAAGCACATTTAAACACTCTAAACGGAGCTGATTTGAGGGCAACAGAATGGGGGCAGTGGTGTTATACTGCAGCTAAGATATTATTGGGATATCGTAAACTGTTGTCCGACATCAAAACCTACATGGAAAAGGAACCTGCCATAAGAGATAATTTCTTGTGTATGGGCTTGTCACTTATGTACAAGAATGAAGAAGAAATTATGCAGCTTGGAAAAACGCAATGATCTTTGATAAACAAATATTGTAAATGTAATTTGTATTGGTGAAGTAACATTCTAGCAATACAAAGACCCCCAATATGCATATGCCAGCTAGCTCAAGGGAGTCAGCGGGTATTCTGTCCATTTGCATGCTTTTATTTACTCAATGGCTGTTTGCATCCTTGAATCCTTGGTCTTCCATCATATTTGAAGAAAGTAATAAAAAATAAAAAATAAAAAAACTATCAAGGTGAACCTAACGTGCGGCATGAGGATTCAGCAGAAGCCTAAAAAATATTTAGTTTGGAAACAACACACATGCTATTTGTACTAACAGTCTAACACCACCACCACGAACCAATGAAATCCAACAGAAACTAGATGTGTGCGCTGGAGGGAACGAGATTAAGGGAACCAGTCCAAGTTCGGACGGATTTCCAATCTATGTCACGCCGCCTCATCAGTCATCAAGCGCGCGCGGAGGAGGGAGGTGGCTACGAGAGAAGAGAAAACAATAATGAATACCTTGCAGACGGAGGAGGAGGTCGACCGGCCGCGTCACGTCAACCCCTCGCCGGCCCGGCCGTGCGCGCGAGGGGGGCAGGCCGCACAGAGGAGGAGGAGGAGGATAGGGCGGGGTCGCGATGCGGGGAGGCGGCTCGTCGTCCTTGTCGCCGGCGGCGCGCTCTCCGGGGAACCTTTTGCTTTTGTGGAAGGAAGAGGAAAAAGTATACTTTAACTCCCTCAACTATCTTCCGAGTATGATTCATATCCTCCAACCACAAAACCCAACCCGATGATTGGCGACTTCGGGCTGGCGCGACTGCTGCTGAAGCTGGACAAGCACGTGATGAGCAGCCGGTTCCAGGGCGAAGAAGAAGACGATCTGGTGGCTGGGCCGGCTCAGGTTCACCTCATCATGGGCTGCCTGAACACGTGCGCTTACATGGGCTAGGCTAGTCTGGCATATACCCTCCTTACGGCCCGGCACGAGTTACAGCCCGTCCACGAGGCCTCCCCATCCGGCTCTCTTCCTTTTCTCAAAAAGAGAGAGGGAGTAAATTTCATAAAACCCCACCTATTATGCCTAGATAGGTATTTGTGGTTGTAAAGTTTCACAAAATCACATTATCGATAATTTCACATTTGTTAGTTCTACAATCCCATCTCAATTTTTTAAGTTTTTTATCCATTGTATAAATGCTACGTCCACTTTGTCAAATTTTGATATAAGAGTATGTCAAAAGTCAAAATGGATAATGGTGTGGTTTTCGTGAAACTTTAGGACCATAACACCCGGAGTTACATGACACGTTCCAAAATTTCATGTGGTAACCTAGACCTTGGATCTATGCCACTACAAATATGCTATTTTAGATAAATACCACTACTATTCACGATATCGGCTACGTGCCACTGGAATTTGAGTAAATTGGAACCATGCCACTCCATCGCGTTTTCCTCAAAAGTCTCCGTAGCCTCAACTATACGTGGAGAAGAAAGAAGAGGGAGGATGGAGAAAGATGGAACTGACATGTTGGTTCCACGTCTAGGGGTCCGACGGAAAACGCGACGGAGTGGCATGGTTCAGTTTCCCCAAATTCCGGTGGCACGTAGCCGATATCTTAAATAGTAGTGTTATTTATCTAAAATGGCATATTTTTAGTGGCAATGAGCAAGAGCCAAGAGCATACAAGAAGTAGCAATTGAAAGGGATAAATAAGACAAAACAAGAACAATTTAACAGCAGCATAGTGACATATATCTATCCAAAGACAAAACTGCAAGCTACGCTGGAAATCGAATTTCTGGAGCAAGTCGCCTCAACAATGTAAATAATCTGCCTTTAAAATTTTCTTTTACAGAACAAAACTTCAAATGCAGTTTTTGTCAGACTGGTTGAAGAATACCTCTGCAAAATACATTGTTTTTAGGACTGTCAAACTGGTTGAAGACAACCTTTGCAAGTTGCAACAAGTCCAGAGTTCTTCCAAACCACATGGCAGAAGGATGGTGATGAGATAACAAATCAACAATAGCTAGTAGTCTAATGAACAAATCTGAGTGCACACGGCATTCTTTTTGTTCATCTTTTGGAAAACCAGTTGCTGAGAAAATCTTGATGCAAAGGAGCATCCCCTTCCTCTGCCTCAAAGTCCTCCTCTTGGAGACCTTTGAGGGAGAAGAAGATGAAGTCCTTGAATATCACTTCATGGTTCTTGTCTGATAAGAAGCCATGCAAATGCCTGGGTTTATAAAGGCCACAAAGGATGCTAATGGATTCTCCAAATCAGGTGAGTCATCTCTTCAAATCAGAGAGATGTTCATATTCTTTTACATCCTTGTCCAAGTTGCACCAGCTGGAGTCTCTTACTTTAGGAGCTTGGACTTTGGACAGCACCAAGAATATTTATCTTGTAGAGGCAGTACAGCATAATTAGTGAGCAGTGATGAGTGATCTGAAGTTCGGTGGTGAATGCTTCATCTCTTCTTCACAGTATTTTAGAGAAGATAATATGGAAGGTGCAAGATGATAATTTGCATATAACATGTTTACATTATAATAAAATCTTAATCCAGAACACTAAATCAGAATTATCTTGTGTTTGTTACAGAAAAGTGCACTAACATGCAGCAGGAGCCTGCATCACTAAAGCTGAGGCATGAGGGGAAAACCATGTATAGGTAATATCTGTGAAAGTAACTTCAAAAGATTTGGATAAGTAGCTTTCAGATAACAGTTGCATGAGGCATCCAAGAAAGTTAATGCTTTTGGAGATTCTGCAAAATCTTCAGGCTGGTTGCTATCACAAAGTTGACCCTGGGAAGGAGCAAAGAGCCAAGAGCATACAAGTAGCAGCAAAGCAAATCCTTGCATGGAACAGGAAAGGCCATGAACCATAGTCTAATTTGACATTCTCACACTCCTCTGCATACTTCACGTGTCTTAACAATGACAACCACATAAGTTGCGAATATATTGATATGTTGCTGTGAGAATATGTGTTAATGAGACTATGCAGTTCAACTACAAATTTGAAATTCTTTCTTTTTGTTGTTACCTAGTTGATGCAAGATATTATCAAGGGAAATGGGTAGAGGAAATTTGATCAATAGAATACACTACGCTGATCAATGTTTCTGGCTATGACTTCAACACAAATTCAGTAGCACACTGCCAAATATACAACACAGCAGATGGACTCACAGTACATAGACCCAGAATTCCAGAAGTACAGCAAAACCTTTGGCTTCAATGCTTCACCATGTCTGTATTGTTAAACACTAACCACTTGATATACAAACAACACCAGTTGCTCAAGACAGAAAAATTGGCTGGAAATTTCAGCCGAGAAAACTAATATATCATCTAACATTTGTCCTACTTTTCTTTCCTCCCAAGATTTTGCCGCTTTTAGTTGAGGTTCTGAAGGTTATATAAGGATTGGGAGGAACGCGCTAAGGATTATGACTTGTACGTTGCTCAATCTTCTTCCTCTCAGTGAACCTTTGTTCCAGGCCAAACTCTTCAGCAAATGCTTCTATGTCGGTTGCAATTTCAGAGCAGCCCTTTCGACCGACAATATGTGGGGGTTCAGGGCCGACATCGCTCCAGCCCCATAGCACTGCCGATTTGGCTGTGTAAGTCTTCCAGTTCCTCCATGGCCACAGTTTGCCTTTTCATTCCCATCTCAAGGTCCACACTCATCTTCGGCGGACTTAGTGCCCGCCCCATACCGAGTGATGAGGTGAAGGTGGCAGAATCTTCCTTTACTTTTGCCCTGAAGTTGTTTCTGGAGCTGGGGATTCTTGAACACAGGATCTCAATGAAATTCTGGACCAGTCCACGGTTGTGAGGATTTGTTTTCCTATCGTAGCGGTATCGGAAGTTCTCATAAGTTGTCTGCAATTATTAATATTGGATGAGCATTGAATACGGTAGCTTGTACATAAATTGTAAATAAAACTAATTTGTACATCTACTGAAGAAACACTGACCTGATTGGTAGAAATCAAGTAGAGGTGGAATGAGGTCAACCCTCCAACAAACCACACAGCGATAAATGTGTATAATATGAGAATGCCAGAGACAGGAGATTTCATGATAGCTCTCCCTAATTTGCATCTATGTGTGTCCATTATTATCCTGAGATCGACCCAGCAGAATGCAAACACATATACGCATAGTAAAGTTGTTGAAGACACAAACATAAAGAAGAATCGGTAGTTTCTCTGCAAGATAATCAAAAGGCATAAATTAGTAGAATAATGCATGATTATTACTAGTATTTTGTAGCAGACCAATACACCCTAAACATTATGAGAAAATAATACAGCCAGTGATCTCGTTGACACAAAGTAATATATACCTTTCCAATGCATTGGCCTACCCAAGGGCAGTGGTGATCAAAACGTTCAACACAGTTGTTGCAGATTGAGCAATGGGAGCACCTTGGTGGACGATATAGCATACATGTATGGCAATATTTGACCTTGACTAAAACACCATTAACAAGAACATCTTTGGTGAGAGGTAAACCCGTCGAACCATGTTGACCACCTGGCCACTCTGATAAGTTGGAGGATTCACCAACATCTTCAGGTTCTGGTGGATGAGCATTTCGAGGAATAATTCCAGGATCCCGGCCAGATGTGAGAAGCAGAAGGACAATAATCTGCACATAAGAGCAACAGTAGATTGGTTATATTGCCAAATTACAGACGCAGCTGCCATCCTGCTTCCCATAAATATACAATTAATATGACCTTCTATCCTAGTGCCCTATGGATTGCGTTATCCTAAACATGGTGAAAAAAAATGCAAAGGAGTGATGCTCCTAGAGGATGATATGACAAGATATTCTTAAGAAAGATTTGTAACATATGACAAGAATGTGATTATTATCATGGTGCATCAGCATGGCTGTGGTAGGTCTATGAGAGATGACTTTAAATTTCTGAAAAGGAATAAAAACGATCTATAATGGTTGTGTAGTTGACTGTATGTACTTGTCTCACAAACTTACATATGCTGTAAAGATGATAGCTACTGATGCAACCCAACCTCCAATTTGGTTGTGGTACTCATGGGCAAGCTGTCCAGAAATAACAGCAGCAAAGAGGATCACTGGAATTACAATTAAACACACTGTGAGTATGAGTGACCTCACATCAGGCCCAAAAATAAGTCTCCCTCCAAGGAAAAATATCTGCAAGAACAAACAAAGAACACATGAGTTCTTTTCCTATAGAAGCATTAAGAAGAAGACCATAACCATAAAAAGCTAAAAAGAGAATATAGTTATCAATTAAACTCCAATTTCCACATGTAGTTAATAAGAACTGCATTTATAATCTTAGTAATGAATCTAATAAGCCCATGCTAGTACATAAAGAGAACAAAAATAGATGAGTTTATTAACCTGAAAACGTATGAATATGCCAGTGTCCGGGTTAGGAAAATATGCATCAGTTCAAGTTTTTAAAAAGAACTCCTCTGAAGTTTCGATTTCTACTTCTCACTCATTTTGTGTAGCCAATAAATATCATATATATACAACAGAGCTCCAATTGTTGATGTGTTTATAAAGAAGATGCGTAAATGCATCAATGCCTACCATCTATCACTCTCAGTATGACAGTCTCCATGAGAACGAAACATCTCATGTATGTCATGGTACTTGACAGAATGACAGCACACATCAACAAACACCTAAACAGTTGACACACACATGTCTTCTGTACCCTAACCCTTTATGACACCTAGTATCCACACCATTATGACCACTTGACCAAATTCTCAGATACCATTATTAACACCATCATACCAGTCAAACACTCAACAGAGTCACAGAAAACATGGATTTATCTCCCCCTTAATTCACCAATTTTATCATAAAATTGCAGAATCACAAACCAATAAAGAGTATAATAAGCAAGAAGTTCCTTACATTGCTCCCCTTCCACGCCTGGTACACCCGCCGCGGCGGCGCGTCGGCGTCCATGATCCGCCGGTTGGAATCCGACAGCGGCGCCTTCCCCTGCATCCTCCCTTCCATCTCCACACCTGCAAAGACTGTCCCCAAGAACCGCCACAAGCTCACCAAAGCAGCCTCATCGAACTCGCAAAACCCCAAATCTTCAGCGTCCCAAAGGCAAAGCCCAGGTCACGAGAAAACCTCAAAGATTCCGAGATTTGACGAAATGGGCACCCACCCCACCACCTGCAAGATCAAGAAAGAATCAGGCGGCTCTCACGGATCCCAGCAAGAGAGGAGATGCATCGAACAAGTCGGCGCGAGACCTACCTGGAGAACAGGGTCCGCTTCTCCGGAAGCAATGGGGGGCAAGAGCTCGAGAGCTGGAGGCGGCGAGAGGATCGGCGGCGCGTGGTGGTGATGTCACCTTGGGATCGCAAGAAGGAAGAAGCCAAAGACTCGAGTTTTGAAGGGGAGTGGAATGATTTCCACTGGTTCTGAATTTCTGAAGACTGAACTGAACTGCCTCTTTTGCATTTCAACCCCCCAAAAACTATTTATTTCTGCATACTAGATTACTAGTAGCCGTTTGCTGTAAATTATTTGCATTTTCATCCTCAAGAAATGGTAAAGTAGTGCTTGCAAGCGTGCAAGGAAAAAAAGATGGAAGGAACCTGAGTTGGAAAAGACATAGGAAGATAAGCTGCTAAAAAAAAGGCTGCAAACTTGTTGGCCTCCATGAGGACATGAACTCAGAGCAGTGTGTTTTTTGTAAAGAAAAGGCAAAGGGAACAAGCTTTGGTTGCAGTGCAAGTTGCATTGCACACCATCATCCAACCCAATTTGATAAATCATACTATTATATGATGCCACTAGGAAAATATTACTCCCTCAGATTATGAATGTTGTTTTCACCTTCTCAATTCTTTTGCTAAATGCAAAGTCATTTTGGGATTTCCAGCCTTCCAGGCACTTTTGCAACTATTATTTTATACTATTTGACATTGTTAAATAAATGCTACCTCTCTCACGAATAAATGACACTTTATTTTTAATGCGATATATATAAAAGAAAATCCGACTCTATTATTTCATATTTGACCTTGCTAAATAAATGCTACCCCTCACGAACAAATGGTGCGTCGAAAAGATATGATATAATAAATGAAGCAAATTTGAGTCATTTGAGTGGTTTACTTACGCGCACAAGTCTAAAACGATTGGTATTTACAATCAAAGTGAGTACCAAACTTTTTTTTCATTACACTTAGGTTTGTTTTCCATTACATTACTCACCTTTCACACTTTAATTCAAACCTCTACAGAGGGAGGGAAAAAAAAAGGAAGACAAAAGCATAGTCAAAAGCATCATCAGTCAAGTGCTCTTTCTTGCAACAAGTGCCGTGGTTATCGGCTAGTGGACATTGTGTTTTAGTACTATTGTATAATGCTCGGAATGAACAGGACAAGAGTAAGATTTCTGTCCATCTATGATGAATTGCCTGCAGGAACAGAAGCTATGACTGATAAGCCGTTGAAAAATGAATGAGGCAACCAAAAAAGTTCAAATAAAAAAATTTATATATACTATTAGCAATTTAAAAGCTAAGGTTGAAAAAGAAAGTGACTAAGATAAGTTTTAAAATCAACTCTATTAAATTTTAAAATTCAAATTTTAGTTGCGGCTGATAAGCCAACGAGTACATAAGAATTGAGTAGCAAAGGCTTTCTCTTGCTACCACAATCCACAATTCCACATATGGATTGGCTGAATGAACCACAATGTCCAAGATGTTATAGATTGTTCTCTGGTTGAACTAACCTTTTCTTTTTTGAGAGGTGGCGTGGACGTGAAAGTGCAGGTTGTCATTGTTAAGGGAGAATTAAGTGTCTATAGTGCTAATGCTTTTTGATTAATAAGTCTTATTTCTTCCTGGAAAGCCTAACAGGCACTTGAAAGAAGGGCAATGACCAGGAAACAGTGAACATATGTTATTGCTAAATGGGCATTGGTCATTTTGTAGAAAAAACAAAATTAGGCCTGCTTGGAAATACCAAAATCAAGAAAGCAGATGTTTTTTATCCTCCATATGATGTTTCTTTAGATAGAGATCTCTATGATCCAGCTTTGAGAAGAAATCTAAACAGAGCTCTTACAGAAAAGGAAAAACAAACACATGTTAGTTCCAACATCTAAGCATGTATTTAGAGATTACTTGAATAGTCACAGCATAATATAGCTCTCTAAGTACATAAATCTGCATGCTAATTGTTCATGAAAATTGTGGTACTCATCCTAAAAGGAACAAGACCACATGCTCAAACCATTTTAGGTGAAAGATGTTCTCAGAAATACCCAAAATACTTGTCTTTGGGTCAGTAGTCAGCACAACTGCTTTAAATACTTGTAGAGAAAAAACACCATGCTACTTAGCAAGGAAGTACCCGAGTAGATAATTGTAACCACCTTTCACCTTTTCTCCTTTACAGCTGAAGAACTTGATCTGCTCTATCTCATTCGACAAACGTACACATGCAGGGAACTCTTTGTCGTACAAGCATTTGCAACTCTTCCCCCTTTCCATGCACCATCATCATCATCTCCAAAGTAGAAGATATATCACCAACTTGATCCTAATCAGAAGCCAAAAATTTTTAGATAATAGAAATGAGTTACATCTCCGGCGTCTGCCAATGAGCACACACCCAACAAGTCTCAGAAGAATTAAAAAAAAACGCGTGATGGGACAATCCCCTAACTTCCGCCGATAAAAGGATCAACTGAAATAACGTTTTCAAAATCACATAGATTCTAGCATAAAATTCTATATGAGCCAAGAAGCCAAAAATTGGCCGAAGATAAAACATGTCACCCAAAATTACTGCTTGAAATTGAAAAAACAAATTCAGAGACATACATGCTTGAAAGGAAGAATTTTCTTATAATTCAGAGCATGCAAAACACACATGTTTACGTATGGTTGCTGCTATATGTGATCACCTTTACTGCTGCACTAAGCAAGCTCCAGATACGGTGGTGTTCTAGCTTGTTGCTGACAATGGAGCAGACCAATGATTTGCATCAGAGTTCAGATACATATGGAGCTACAGAAAAGTGCAACACGAATCAGATAAAGGAATGCAGTTAGGCAGGCATGTTATGTACGCTGATCGATCGAAACGTATCGAAGATGTGATCAGCATGCAGTAGGTCATGGCTTCACGTAAGCAGCAAAAATTGAGGTGTTCAGATAATTAAGCCACTTTATAATAGTCTGCTTAATTCATCCAAAACACAAAGCAAAATGAAAGGTGTAGTTTCTTATCTTGGCATGAATCACAATGAAACACGCTATTAAATAATTAGGCCGTATACATCCTTTGAGTGTAGAGACCAGTTTAATCCATTATTTAAAAAAAATAAATAATAAATCAATTGGGCTGCCGCTTATTACGGAGCCATCTAAGCGAAACGACAAATTTGCAAACGAAAAGTAATTTATAAATAAAACTTTTATATACGTGTTCTTAGCGATCTAAAAATAAATGCTGAAAAATAAACTTCGATAAAGAAAATCTCAAAATCAGCTCCAAATCTAAGGTTGAAAATTTAAATTTTAGCTGATAAGCATAAGTATAAGCGAAAAAATGATGCCTTTAGTGGACTAGTATTAGTAATATGCATCCTTTGGCTTTAAGTAACTAAATCAACAGTAGAAATTTAATTGAATTGCCATATGGTCAACTGTCAGTGCAAAACCAGTATAGATAATGTGAGATCTTGGGAACAGGTGTCCTTAGCTTTTGGTGTCAAAGTCCAATATAACAATGCTTCTCTAATTGGTATAAGTTGAGCCTTTTGCTTTTTATCTCTGCCTCCAAAAGTTTCCTTGCTTAATCTGAAGTTTTGGACTGCTTAATGACAGGTTGCATGCACACTAATCCCACCTCTTTGTTGAGACTCTCTCCTCTATAAATGAACTCATGTGCCCTTAGGACAAGGCACATGTCTCTGAACCTCCTGAACCCTCTTGCTGTCTCATCCATGCAAAGTACAGTTCAGTTCAGTAATGTACTACACATCTGAAACTGATTAGTGATTTCTTGTCTCCTGATCATCTATAGAACAATATATCTTTTTTTTTTTTTTGTCTTCTCTTTTGTTTGTTGCATTTGGCATCATCTGGAAGAGAGTTATCTCCAGCTTAATTTGATCGATCTAGCCATGAAGAAGATGAGGAAGGTGGCCGAGTTCTTGAGGAAGGCGGTGGTGGCGCTGAGGGGGAAGGCCAGCGTGCTCAGGGCGAGGCTCCTCTTCCTCGCCTCGCTCCGCCGCAGGACGGCGGTGGTCGGCGCGATCTCGCACCACCTTCGCGCGCTCATGCCGGCCAACGCTCCGGCGGCGGCGGCGCCGGACGGCGGGCGCCTCCCGGCGGCGGAGGACGACGACGAGCAGATGGCGCTCGACGACGTCGCTGGCCTGTCCGAGCTGGCCACCTTGTTCCAAGAAGTCGACGACGACGACGGCGCGCGCTACCCCGACTGGACACACTCGCTGTTCGACGACGACGAGGATGACGACGGCGAGGAGGCCGCGTCGGTGATGGAGGTGATCAGGAGGCGGCGGGAGGGGGACGGGGAGGAGTTCGACATGGAGGAGGAGATCGACCACGCCGCCGACATGTTCATACGGCGAGTCCGCCACCGCATGGCCGCCAACCGCCGGAGCTTTTAGTCCCGTCGGTGATGGTGGATTAGTCCATTAATTAGTTACCCTGAAGATTTATCATGTCTGGAATTAATTTCAGCGTGTGATATTTTGGCTTTGATTTGTTTTTTTTTCTTTAGATTGAATTAATTTGGCTGAGGCAAATTGATCAGTGGTGGGTCATCTACCACTGGCTCTAATCCCTGTTCTGATCTTTTGTTCTTACAAGAATCATGCTTTCTAATAGTGGATTGCAATCACCTACCAAGCATGCTTACTTATCAAGTTACTATACTATAAATTACACCCATCCACTAAATGATATATTGTGAATGCAATTTACTCTTATAAAAATCATGTCTCATGCCTAAGGCCATTCATAGTGCAGTGATGTGGAATTCACCCTCACCCTGTCAGCTAGGAGATTCCCCTTCATGTCGGCACCTGCGGTGCCCCTGCAAAGCCCCTCATCCCTAACCCGCAAAGGCACGGATGATCTGACTGCAATCAAGGCCCTGTGACATGGTCCCTTCTCCCCTTCCCTCCAACACTAACCCAACCCAACTCTAACACAGAGCCTCGAGCACCAACGGTAGATGGGATTGCGGAAGGGAGAACAAGCACGACAGGGGAGGAGCCTACTAGCAACAATGACCTCGATCCACGTCCCCAGAGCTCGGTCCCACCTCCAAAGCTCAATTTGCCACCATTGACCTTGATCCCGCTACCGGAGCTTGGTCCGTGCCATCGGAGCTCAATCCGCCACTGTCGAGCTTTAGTGCGCACCGCCAAGCTTGGTTCACGAAGGGGAAGAGGCAGAGGGAGGTGAGGAAGGCACTGAGGCAGAAGATGCCCACAGAAATGGAGAGAGAGGAGAGGCAAGGGAAGGGAAAAAATGGGGTAGGATGACTGACATGTGGTTCCGCTAGTAGGTTAGGGCTATATATGTAGATATTGTTTTTTGTTATTATAGGGTTTAAAAAGTAAAAAGAATATGTTGATCTTTTAATAAAAAAGTTATAGAAGGGCTAGCAGACAAGAAATTAAGGGTGGAACAAAAGCAGTATTAGTAGTGCCCTGAATTAAAAACGCGAATATTAGGGAATAACCTAATATCAAATAATTAGAAAGGGTGATATTTTGAACACAGGTCAGCTAGCCCACCACCTCGTGGAGCTAGCCGAAAGACCACGTTTATCAGTAGTGCCCTCAATTGTAGATGTACTATCTAGTTATCTCAATTGTAGATGTACTATCTAGTTATCTGATCTTATGTTACATAGTATGTGGGGAGCACAATATAAGTCCCCAATCGTTTGCCTTATATGAAACCAATTGTTGCTAAAAATTTAATTTCAAAACTTAATTTTGAAGATGATTTGAAAGTTTTTCATTGAAGTTTATTTTGTAGCATTGGTTTCTAAATCGTTAAGGATATATATACAAAATTTCTACTCACAAACTATTATTATTTTGTTAATACCCTGTATAACATATTATCTGTATATGCGCAAACGTTGAGGGCCTAAATATCCTGCAAGAAATAGCCTCACAAGTAATCCGGCTCATGAAATGAAAATATTACTTGAAACTTCGATACTACTTTGATGCTCGCATCCACTTTAGACAAGCTAAAAATAACACCGTTTACCGTTTACTAACACCACAACGACCAAGCACATCCATCCCCACAAAAACAAACCTCATCACCACACACACCCAAAAAAAAAAAAACAACAAAAACAACAAACACATGTCAAAAATTACACTCCCAATTAGGATATAAAAATGAGATTAGATAGATACAAACACATCATTTACCCATTCTAATTCTAAATAATCCCCCATCGTTTCTTCCTAGTTCCTCCCTCCCTCCATCTTCTTCATCTCTCCCTTCCTTCCTTCCTTTGGACACACCTCCCCATTTCCCTCCCTCTCTCTCCTCTTCCACGAGCTCACCTCTCCTCTCCTCTCCTCTACTCTCCCGCGAGCGAGCGAGAGAGAGGCAGGCGGTGATGGATCTGGAGAGGTCGCCGCCGCCGCCGCCGCCGTCGTCGTCGTCGTCGTACACCTGCGGCTACTGCAGGAGGGAGTTCAGGTCGGCGCAGGCGCTGGGAGGCCACATGAACGTGCACAGGAGGGAGAGGGCCAGGCTCAGGCAATTCCCCAACCCTAGACCTCATCCCCTTCTTCCAAACCTCAACCTCTCGCCGCCGCCGCAGCAGCAGCAGCAGTGCTACTGCCCCGGCGATCGTCCGGCCGTCGTCTACAGCTTCTTCTCCACGGCGGCGGCGGCGATGGCGGCGACGAAGGGTTTGGAGGTGGATTTGGAGCTTGGAGTCGGTGGTGGTATGGAGGAAGGGTTGGATCTTGAGCTTAGGCTTGGTTGTTCTTAGATAACTAATTATTAACTCTCGTGATGTTGTCTTTAATTAATTAATTACTTATGCGCATGCATTTGTATTAATTCATGACCAAGCTATAATTATATATATGTAATATGTGTTCGGCAGGCCAGGTTTATTGAAGCTGGACGAACATATATATAATTAATCTTCAGGTAGAGAGTGTCAAGTAAGTAGTTAGTTAGTAGTGTGGGTCATGATCAATATATGAACTTTTGCATGCTTAATCGATTGACTGTTCATTAGTTCTTCTGGTGTTTAATTATTGTTCTATGTTACCGTCACTAGCTATATGCGGAAGAAATGGACAATTTTACGTACGTACGCGGAAATTAATGTGGGTAAACAATAAATGGTTTTGCGGTTTCAGAGACATTTACGTTTTGGCTTGGAGGTTTCGACCCGGCTGGAATTTGACGAATTAATAAATTAGTTTAAGGATTGTGTACTGAATTTATATACTCCCTCCGTCGTCAAAAAGAAATAAATTCTAGCTACGAACCTAAATAAAGCTATATTTAGTACTCATAGCCATATTTGATTTATTTTCGGACATAGGTTGTAGCAGGTAAGAAAAAAATAAAGTAAAAGGTTGGCATACAAGAGGAGATGGCGTAGGACGTAGCGCACGAGTACTGGAAGAGACGAGTAAAATATCGTGATCGAATAAAATTATAACTTAATTGAAAAAATGAAGATAATTAGTGATGGAATGAAATGTTTTATGACGGATTTGGGGCTAAGAATCCAACTACAAATCTCAACTGTATGACCAAATGGCGGCATCATGCAGGTCAGAGAAATGGCACGCATACCATTGTTTGTCTTGCAAAGCATTAACTCATCTTAATGTAACAAAAAGAAATGATAATGCTAAAGAATATTACAAGTTTTTTGGGTGAAAAAAACTTCTACATGTAACTTATAGACTGTCAGATTGCAACGACATTTTTGCAGGAAAAAAACGGGGGAAATTCAGATCCTGTCAAGATTTGTGTGGAGCGAAGAAAAAAAAAACCTCACCCGGCACAGTTGCATTTGAATTATACTCTAATTATACTTACTGTTACAATTGAAAGTTTTCTATAAAAAAGTTGCGATAGTATTTTAGATAGTAAAAGAAGTGCTATTAGTATTGATTGATGGGTCCATCGTCAGCTATTTAGGCTCCACTTGCAACGCATTAATTTAATTAGTGTTAAGAATTTTAGTTTTGGGATCAAATTGCATTGAAACAAAGTCAAAATGTTACACACACACACAGGGAGAGAGAGAGAGAGAGAGAGAGAGAGAGAGAGAGAGAGAGAGAGAGAGAGAGAGAGAGAGAGAGAGAGAGAGAGAGAGAGAGAGAGAGAGAGAGAGAGAGAGAGAGAGAGAGAGAGAGAGAGAGAGAGAGAGAGAGAGAGAGAGAGAGAGAGAGAGAGAGAGAGAGAGAGAGAGAGAGAGAGAGAGAGAGAGAGAGAGAGAGAGAGAGAGAGAGAGAGAGAGAGAGAGAGAGAGAGAGAGAGAGAGAGAGAGAGAGAGAGAGAGAGAGAGAGAGAGAGAGAGAGAGAGAGAGAGAGAGAGAGAGAGAGAGAGAGAGAGAGAGAGAGAGAGAGAGAGAGAGAGAGAGAGAGAGAGAGAGAGAGAGAGAGAGAGAGAGAGAGAGAGAGAGAGAGAGAGAGAGAGATGCTGCAGAGTGTGACTAGTTTGTTGGATGGCCTTTGGGCTTTGGTCTTGTTGATGGTCAGACTAAGGCCAGCGAAAACATGGGCCAGTATGAATACATATATAGGCCTGGCCCGGCCTTGGGCTGTACTTTCGGCCTGATTATAAATCATTCTGTATTTTCCTTATCAGTTCACGGTTCGATCCGTTTGTTAGCGACTTGGCGTCATACACTGCCACTCAATTTGGGTAACCCAAGTCCGAGATTAGTTAGCTGTTTTGCTGTTTAAATTCTTGACAGATCAATCATCGTTTTTATATGCTACTCCCTCCGTTTCACAATGTAAGTCATTCTAGTATTTTCCACATTTATATTGATGCTAATATGTCTAGATTCATTAGCATCAATATGAAAGTGGGAAATGCTAGAGTGACTTACACTGTGAAACGGAGGAAGTAGAAAAATACACGTGAGTTACAACATGTACACCAAAATGTCCCATTCATTACTAGGTTTCTATATTTTGGGTCAGGGCCTCAGGGGTAGTAGTTACCAAGTCATAAATAGTAACCTGTCAAAAAAAAAGTAAACATGCCATTGATTTGATGACAATCTGCATGGTTGTACCCTGCACAAAATGACTACTGCACCAACACTTGGGTCCTCGATGGTCTCATGTCTGAAGTGTCCAGTGTGATTGGGTAGGGCCAAGAAGGATTTATGGACTTAGTTGCCAAGCGAACTGGCCCATCTCAGTATTTTCCATGATGCACAACCCAGTAAAGGTGTTTTTCTTTCAATGCCTGTTTTACCACCCTCCGACCTTCCTCTTTCTGCTTCCATGGTAGCCACCTGCCCCGAACAGCTAAGGATATTTCCTGGTTGTTTGGAGCCAACCTGGATCCAGCTGGCCAAGCATGCCCCGAAGATGGTTCTACCAATGCTATACCCAAAGCAACAAGAACAACCATTTCACTATTCGTAAGGCAACTCAGTTGTTACACATGATATGGGATGAGGTTTAATGTTAAGCTGTTCATAATTACATCCCTGCTTGTTGATTTGCAGTTTTCACCAAGCACTTTTTTTTAATGGTCGTCTAGATTTTGTTGTCAGTTATTAGATTTCGGCTCTTGTTTTTTTAATGAAGTGGCAGCACAATATATATATCAAGATGTTTGTCTTGTCCACTGTATTTGTGCATAGCCCTGGTTAGTTGTAATTTACTGGAGTTCCTGTGTTACAAGATCTATGTTGTTTGCTCTATGATGGATTGGAATTTGGAACCTCAGATTCTTCTAAAAGAATTACGAGTATATTTTAAAATTTCAAGTTCTGAATTTAGTTGCCACTTTATTTGCAGGGAGGGTGAAGCTGAACAAACTTCTTGTAAGCATGTCTACTTGAACTTTTAACATCTTTGATTTCAATTTTCAATCTTGTTCATTGCTTTTTTGTTTTCCTTTCATGAAGATCATACAGTTGGAGATCATTCAAATGCTGCTAGCAGTTCTCTTGTTTGCCCTTACCTTGCACTGCGTGGTTTTCTCCATCCTGTGCATGTCCCTTCTAGTTCTAGTTCTGGTGCCGAAAACAGTTCATTTCATCGGCATCCAACTAGCTTGGAAGGCCATGCAGCCCACGATTTGAGCAATACACAAGTTTTCCATGCAACAGAGTCAAGAAATCATGACAATGACCACCGCTATATGAGCAATCTTCCTGTGTCAGGCATTCCTGATCATTCTGTAGCTCCATTTGGTATAGGATTGCCGAGATATGACAGCAGCAGCCAACAGAGAACAAGGCCATATGCACATCACCGTCCCCTAGTTCACAGGTATAAGATTATGGGAACATCATAAAACTTGTTATTTCTACATTCTAGACAGATTCACCCTATTATGTTCAGAAGTACAGATGCTTCAGTACATAGATAGTGTAGTGCCTGATGACCAATGATAACCTAAGTACTTGGCTACTTGCATATGTTATTTATAAGCACTGTAACCAGAATTGTTGGTCTGCCTGATGATTCCGTAGGCTATTTCTAAGGATAAGAATATAGATGATAGCTTGGTAATGCAACTCATGGCAATTTTTCTTTAAGGTTTTGCCATCTTAACCACCTTGCTGACCTCTTGTAATGTTTAACACTACAGGCCCACACCTCGCAACGGAAGCAATATGGTTACACCATTAGGGTCTGTGCCAGCTGTTATGGCCGAGACTAGAGGCCATGGTCATGGTGCGAGGGGACACATGTATCAACAGTCAATGCACTCATTGCAGAGCAGCCCATTCCCCCCTACATCTAGAAGGGTTAGGCCTAGGGCTTTAACAATTACATCTTTCATCGCAGCATCATCCTCAGCTGAGATTGGAGGACACCATGGCTTTGCTCCTCCTGTGAACAGGAGCAATTCCTCGGATGGTGAGGCTGTTTCTAGACCTGTTGATCGGCCATATGGGTGGGGCCAGGAGGGCTTTACCCCATTTCCCTGGATCCCAGCTGACGGTGAATCTCACTGGTGGGGCACCTTCAATCCCATGCAGAACCATACACATGGAGGCTTTACTCGAAGACCCACCGGGGAGCGAATGCCGCAGAGCCACCCAGATAGTGGATATCATTCCATGCATCCTCAGAGGATGCCGCCATTCTTGTAAAGGTTATCTTCCTCGTTGTTTGTGTATATCTCAAAATTAGTTGGAATTATTTGCTCCGAGAGAAAACGATGAATCAGATGCTATTGTTTCCAAGGAACTAAATGATGCTGCTTCTGTTGTCGGAATTTAGGGTTTTCTAGCTGGCAGCCCTAGGTTTGATTAAGGGCTGTGCTTTATCCTATCTCATTTGTTGCAATGGGCAGAAACTATTTGGAAACATAAGCTTAAACTGTACCAAGCAGCGATTGTTGCCATTGAACATAGTTGTGATGCCATTGATGCAGGTGTTTCTCTCAAATCGTATGTGTCTGGATGCAGCTGTCTGGTGGCTGGTTTTCGTTTGTATATTAAGTTGCTCTGCTAGTGCTGAGTAAAATTGTTTGGTGATCTATTCCTCTGCACTTCATTTTTGTGGTGCTGGAGCTGCATCCTGCAACATGTTTGACTCTGCAATGCAATCTGATGCAATTATTGGAGAGATTTTGCGCAAATGAACTCTTGGTGGCTAAATAACTACATACTAGTTGTGTGGCACCATTTTGGGGAGCTCGACATGTCAATATTGGCTTATAAAATGGTGATGGCATGCTGAAATAACAACTGATTAAGCTACCTCAATATTGAGTGGTAAATATTTGTTATCAACAATCGCAACCCAAATTTGCCCAGCGATAGAGGCAATATATGACAATCTTTTATATGCAACTTCATTGTTTTAGTTTTATTGGATGTCTCCAGAGAGAGGCTAAATCATTTCATCAGCTGATGGAAGGCACCTGCACAATTTGATGATTCGTAGGCTACGAATATGGAAGAGTCCTGGAATTGAACTTGTATGCTGAGGTAATACAGAGGGGAGCAATCCAATTATTCTGAGGAACAGTAGCAGATTCATTAGTTGCTCAAACTATTGAATTGAGGAAGCGAGCAGTAGCCAGTAGGGAGATGAACAGCTAGGAGTTTGTAAGATACATGATGAATTAGAAGATAGGAGTTTGTAAGATACATGATGAATCAGAAGAACAACACAGAGAGCAATACATCATAAGATGACTGACAACATATATGCACGTACAACTCTGTCATATGTATGTATGTATGTACTCAGTAGAAGACACTGACTGACGAATACAACACATAACTGAATAATGAACCTGCATGCCAGGCTAATGCAGGACTAAACACACGAATACAACAATAGCTGGATCAGTGCTCGCGTATGTTATGCTAGGACAAGGCGAGACACAAGATCTGTTTCTATTCTTTTTTGAAGGAGAGTACATCTGCTACTACTGAACTGGAGTATATATACACGATACGAGCAGCAGTAATACAATGCGAGTCACTGACCTAGAACACTCAGACTTGTAGATAAATAAGATTAAGAGATACAGCTCAAACGTCAAACTTTATAATGGGCTTGCAGCGTACCGTCCAACCTGAAGCGAGCAATACACCCCTTGAGCGACCGATTCAGCAGTGTTAGTTAGATGGATTGAACCTCTTGAGAAGGGGCTTGTTTGGGTTTGGGTGGTTGGCAAGCTGCTCCTCCACGTCTTTCACAAAGTCGTCCTTGTACGGGAAATCACTCAGCATGAATTCCCTGAGATTTTCGAGCTCTTCTAGCCCCGACAAAAATCCAACGCTGCATGAGTCAGGATTATCACTAAACTGCAGCAGCTCAAGCTTGGGGGTTGCGCCTCCTCCAAACTGCACTGACTTGAGGCCGACACCTATCCAACGCAGCTGCAACACCCTCAGGCTCGGGAACAATACTACTGCGGTGCCCTCCTGCTGCTCCCGGCGGAAGTTGAGACAGACCACATCATCGTTGAACGAATTCCACAACAGGCGCAGGATGGCCAGGCTTGGCAGCGCCCCGAGGACTTTGATGGCGGCATCGGCATCCTCCAGTTGGGTCTCCCACAGTCTTAGCTTCACGAGATTCTGGAGCTTCCCGATCCACCGTGGCAGTTTGCCCAGCGCACCCTCCAGCTTGAGGCTCTGCAGGTTCTCCGGAGGAGGCGAGGTTGACGACGACGACGTGCCGTGGTCCAGACATCCACGTAGGCCTTGATACCAATAATCTGCATGCACCGACAATGACTCTAGCTGGCTGAGCTTGGAAATGGCTGAACAGAAGGATGGACCATTCTTCTTGTTGATGCCCACCACGCCTAACTTACGCAGCTGGGTGAGTCTCTCTATCTCTTGTATAACAGTGTTTCCCCACGCCAAGTGCACGTGTCGGAGTGTATGCAGGCCTTTTAGTTTCCTGCTCCCTCGTGGTAGCATAGGGAAACGATCATCTAAGTCCATCATGAGAACACAGGGCTGGATGCAGCAACTGTAGTTGCAAGCATCACGCCTGTTGAAGCCATAGGTATTAATATTGGGCCCATACATATCGATGTCTTCCAAGAGACGAGGTACGCAGCATGCTCCACAAAGCCATGGCCCATTCGCCAACAGCCAAAGACTTCTTTCTGTTATACTTTGCTGACTCCTAATGGTCGTCACTGTACCAGCGTGGAGATATTTTAGCTTCCGAAGCTTCACGATGGTTTTCGGCAGCATCGCTATACGCGTGCTTCTGATGTCTAGTGTCTCAAGTTGCCTTAAGTCACACAATGAATCTGGCAGGTGACAAATGTTGCCACATTGTCTTAGAGAAAGGTACCTTAAGTGGATAAGCTTTCCAATGTGCTCAAGGTGGTGATCGACTAGGTTGTCTGTGTCTTCTAAATCAAGCACTCGTAGCATCCTCATCTTTTTAGAAATAAAAAATGGCTTCCATTCGCCAAACACCGTTAATGATCTTAAACGGGACAGGTCCACCAAGCTTTCAAACTCATGTTTATCTCCTTCCCAATTACTGCTTATGGCAAGATGACGGGCTGTGCCTTGAGTCTTTGAGCTGCAACCTTTCTCCAGCCTAAATACAAGGTTTTCCTCCATTGACTTTGCGATGCTGATTTCACGCATAAGATCGTGTAGTTGGCAATAGTCTATTCCTCTCTCAGGTCTACTTTCGTTTTGAGCAACCAGCAGCAGTGTCATGCTCCTACTTATGAGCTCAATGAAGTTGTCATGAGCTATTTCTATTGGAGATTTGCCACGTGCCTCCGTTGTGTAACCCTCAGCAGTCCATCGCTGCATCAAACGTTTTCGGCTAACCTTGTGGTCTTCGGGGAAGATGGACAGATACAAGAAACATGACTTGAGGTTGTATGGTAAACCATCGTAGCTTTTCAGCAGGACTGTGCTAATGGTCTTGAGTTCTGGATTCATCTCAAGCTCAGCACTAATATGCTCATTTATCTTCCTCCACGCCAAAGCAGTCTTTGGTTGGTTTGCCAAGAAACCACCTATGGTGACTATTGCAAGGGGAAGTCCATTACACTTCTTCAAGATCAGATTCGCTTGTTCAACTAAGTCAGGATATTGTTCATCCAAATTTGTATTTTCCTTAAATACCTGAAAGTGAGACAGTTTGAAGTCCTTTAGTACTGCATGCCAAATAAATTAAATTAATTACTTATGCACATATGCGTGTACTAAGTTAATGAATTCAAACGTTTTGACGAGGACAATTGCCATTTATTTTGTAAATGCACATATGTTAGCTAGAGAATGAAAGGCTGCTTCTGGAACAGTGCATGACGGGGCAGGATTAATCTTCAAACAGAATCTGGACTTTTGATGAAAATACCTCCTTACCTTGCTTTGGAGATGGTGGTATTTTCGAAATAAAATCAATGCAGGGGAAAGAATGCTATCAATTGATGGAATTTTTCAAGATGTCAGGTTCCATATTGCTGAACAAGAGAGGATGAGAAAGAAGAAGGGAGGTGATAGACAGGAAAGAGCACAAAGATGGAACTTGCCACCAGTCGGATTCTACAAGGTAAATGTGGAGGTGGATGGGGTTTTGTTGCTAGGAATGACACAGGGGAATTCCTAGAGGCGGGGGCTGGTAATCTTAAACATGCTGCTAGCGCATTACAGGGGAAGCTATGGCGATGATGAATAGTTTGGACTTTGGAGAAAGTGGCGCAACTCGGTATGGCAAGAATCATTGTTGAAACAGATGCGACCAACCTGGGACGAGCAATTACATCGCATGCGTTGGACTGCAGCCCCTACGGAGCTCTGTTCAAGAAGATTAGGGCTTTTTTAAGTATTTCTTTGATCAGTTCATTGCATCTGTTTGCCCTAGAACCTGTAATAAGGCGGCTGATTGTCTGGCCTCCTTCAGCGCTGTTGCCGTGGACTCTGGCTCACCATGTTTTTGGAGCCAAAGCCCCGGAGTTTGTAGCTGGTTTACACTTTGGTGATTTTTCTAGAGCTACTGGTTAATTGAAGGTGAACTCTTTCGTGTAAAAAAAGTTAGTTAATGAATTCTCTACACCTCTTCCACGTTTTGTTTCCGTTTTGTGGTGATCTCTTCCACCTTGTTAACAACCGAGGGCTGTTGACATCACGTTTGGCTTCGAGACACATGACTTTCGATCTCTTAGGTGTTTTTTCTTTTCATCAATCAAGTTGTCTAATTAATTTCCATTTTCTTTGGTTAGGTTCTCTGTCATATCTATCTATCATATTATAAAGATAGCTCAAAAAGGAGACACATGTTTGCTACAGAGACTAGAAATTCTAAAGAAAATGAAAAGGATTGAGTCTCCTAGTTTTTATTACTTAAGTTCTTATAATGGGATCTGATAGACCTTCTCATATAATAAATAGCCTTTGGTGAAGATCAATAATAAGGCAAATTCATTATAAGTAAGTCTCCTACAAATTTTGTCTGATGCATAACATCGACCTTTCTGTCCAACAAGTCAACATTCGAGGAAGATATATCAATAAATTAAGGAGATGGGTATTATAAATAAATATCATATGGTTCCCTTTCTTCGAGAAATTGCAGCTTTGCCATGTAATTGGATGGTATCCTTCTTCAACTATGTCAAGGATATCGCCTTTTCTCTTTTGACATATAGTTGGAGGGATAATCTCATTTGCTAATTTTACCGAACTGCCCCTTTCTTCCTCAGCCAGTTGTTCGCACAACCTTGTGTGCATCGCTCCCTGCTACTTGCGTGGCACCATTGCTGCTCGAGCTACAGGAGCCAATGCCACTTCCTGTTTGTTGTCACTGATTATTATTACTACCCATCATCTCTGCCCCCGTTCTCTCATAGGTGGGGCTAACAAGGTCATCAGAACTAGCCGAGAGAGAGAGAGAGAGAGAGAGAGAGAGAGAGAGAGAGAGAGAGAGTCGGAGGAAGAAGAGGGTGAATATGTAACTAACTAAGGTCCACACCCTTTGAAAATAAGTCAACATTCTTGAAATTTACTTATGACTTTGTCCTAACAATGTGCCCGTCAAATATGGATATGGTCTTCATGTTAGGAGGCACACATCGGTATGGGCGATACGTGATGTGCACAATCGATTTAATTTTGTAATGTCACTTTTGGATTAGATAAAATCCTATGATTAAGCGAAATCACTTACTTAAAATCAACAAAAGGAGAATCTTTCGAGAATTTAAAACAACCAAACTTAAGATTTATGAAGTAAGAATGTGTTCACTTTGTTGCAATGTTCAACTTCAGCATTAACAACACTGAAAAAGGCAACATACAAAACACACTATTACTAACACAAGCCTATCAGATTTATGGGTCTATTTAGTTTTATTGCCATTTTTCAACTTTATCAAACTTTGGTAATGCCAAATTATGGTATCACTAAATTTTGGTAGGGTAAAAGAAGGTTGGGTAGTGTTTTTTGGTAGAATTTTGATGGTATAAAGTTGTGGAGTTACTAAAATTTGGTAGAATTTTGATGGTAATAGTGTGTTTAATTTGTTGGCTTTGTAATTTCAGAACTTTCCAAACTCAATATTCTACCAAAATTTGGTAAGGCCCTAATTATACCAAACACTACATAATTTTACCAATTTTTTTCCAACAAAGTGAACACACCCTAAATATTCCATTGGCAAACGATCGAATGGTCTTCCTGTTAAAAATAATCCTCGAATAGTCTCAAGTATCACTTTAACTTTCTGATTGGTGTTCATAGTTTTGTTCACATTTGTTTTCGCTAACCTTGGATACAGTAGATGGTATATATATTTGATTTCCATCGTTAATCCCAAAACTTGTGGATTACGGGCTTTACTAAAACTTGTGCGTGTGTGTGCATATTGCCTTTTCAACCTTATCAAATTTTGACATTACTAAAATTTGCAAGGAAACGAACCAACACACCATTGTCATCGCTACCCTACTGGTAATTTTGGAACTTTTTACTCTAGAAAACTCTTACGAAAATTTTGTAAAGCCTCAAATCAAACTCCACCTAATCTTTCTATATCCTACCAAAATTTGGGCATTACCAAAGTTAGAAAAGGTTGAAAGTAGCAAAAAAATGAAATACATGACCTACAAACATTTATTATATGATATGGCTGCATCACTATATTATTTGATTATTTCCATAGAAAAAGGTTCTGCTTACAAAATGTGCATGATGATATTTACCAAAGCAAAGCATGCTCAGTAATTGTGATTAAAATGCAGTAATATCAAGCGAAACAATTAGCAGCCCATGCAATACCATTTCAGTACCTCTTTCGTGAGGAGATCATGTGCTTGATTATTGTCTAGCCCACCGAGCTCGTATATATTATTTATTTCTTTTGGATATGTAATAACAACTGAAATTGTTAATAGCGCATTGTAGTAGTGCTATTTCATTCGTACCTTTTTAGTGAAGAGTTGGAGTGCTTGATCATTTTCTAGTCCACTGAGCTTGTATATATGTGCATTAGTTGTTTCTTTTGAACAATGCTTAGCAATATTCTCTTCCCTTGTGGTGACTATGATGCAGCTTCCAGCTTTGTTGGGAAATTGTGCCACCATATCATCCCATTCCTTGGTATCCCATAGATCATCGAGAACAACCAAATATCTCTTTCCTTCTAAGAGTTTGGACAAATCTCTCTCTTTCTCATTTCCAAACTGCTTAGCTAAGCTGTGAATGAGTTGCCCAGAGTTAAAAGGGCGCAATACTGTAACACAGGCACGTGTACCAAAATAACTGCTAACATCTTGACTTCGATATATATCTTGGACTAGAGCGGTTTTTCCAAGGCCACCCATTCCCCAAATAGAGATCACTTGAGATTGTTGACTCACTTGGTTTTTAATTAGCTTGATAATGTCAGATTTTTCTTTTGCACGACCGATGAGCTGAGATTCCTCCAAGGTTGATACCATCGTCTCAGTGCGACCGAGCTTTTTATTAGCTGTGAGATTGTTGTTACCATTAGTCGTGGTTATGTTTGAGCTAGAACTTAGCTCCACTAAGAGTGTTCCGTCTTGAGAGCCCTACACACAAGTGAGTTGTTAGGTATATATATACCCTTCCTTTACCAAAAACAATATTTTTCTTGTGTTTAAAGCTTGTAAATTTATTTATAAGGCCTTTTTTGGCAGGCCACAAATCTTGGCCCATCCCTCATGGAATCCTGGCCCACCCATGGAGAATGGGATGGGAATGAGGCCTGCCAAATAAGGCCTAAAAGATTTTGGACTATATGAAAAACTAAATAAATAATGTTTGTATGGTTTGGATCTCAAAGGAATTATATATCTGGTGACAATATTGCTGGATCAATGAAAGAAATAGCTTTAGGTAGGCAAGGGATATGAACAAAGCCACAAAATTTGCACACTCAATGCATTAAAAAAAAATCTTCCATAGTTGAAGTTATTTTGCAACATGATGATAAATTTCATAATTTTTTCCATGATGCATATAGTGACAACAAGTTTGTTTAGGGTTTTTATCTATCTACTCTTTCCATATTAAAATATAGCTATATTTAGGATTTTTTTTAGGGATTAACTATTAAGGAAAAGTGGAAAATCGAATCGGATAATGTTGTGACCAGTTGATATGAGAAAACATGTGGAGAAAGTAGTCATATTTTAAGATAAATTTTGAATGCTAAATGCATTATATGTTGGGGGGCCAAGAAGTATTTATCAAGACACATTTATCAACATCTAACAACTCTCAAGTCTATAATTTTATTTTTGTATGACACAAGTAATACTCTAAATCTCTAACTTGAAAATAAAAAGAATAAATTTCATAGAACCACAAATACTTTGGTTAAATTATCACAAAACTGCAGATTTAAGATAATGTATAAAAAAACTACAGATTTAACACAAAATTTATTGGATAACTACAAATTTAACATGAAATTTATCACAGAACTATAAGTGGAGTATTTCTGTTTATCAAGTATGGGATTACCGGTTTGTCTCCTTAATAAAGAATTGAGGAATATGAGGTGAATCCCCTAGGAAACAACTAGAGTTTTTCAGATTCACTGGACAGAGAATAGTATCCTCTCACACTAGGTCACATTTTTCTTCCTCGTTAAGCAAGAAAGAAAGGAGAGTTTTCACAAGAAAGAACTACGATCAGTTTTGTAGGGCTATCTTACCGACCATCACTTATCCTTTGTATGTGCTGAAGACGCAAGTAGCCCAATGACAGGCATGTGTTGGAGGACAACATGCATAGGTCTTTTGGCAAAATTGGGGGCTTGTTGATCTGACCGTGAATGGTGGCGAGAATTTTGCATTTGGCCTCAACTATTATGCAGTATGCCCCAAATCGACTCCCACCACTCCCTAATCGGATTAGGGATGGAGCGATGATTAGGGCAGCGGCGCAGTGCAATTTGAAAGTGGTGGAGTCGATATGAGATAATGTAGCGGAGGAGTCTAAATGCAATATTCTCGCTATAGTGGATGGCCACTTTAGCGCCCGAGCCATATCATGTGCACTTTGAACTTTGGGTGGTACATTAAACCAAGATTTTATATCTAAATGTGTATTTTATAAGTTTATGAAATTAGATGACACCTTGATACAAGTTTAAGAACCAATCATGCATTTTTTTTAAAGAAAAGATGATAGAACATGGGTAACAGCATGTCAACTATAGTATGTTGGGCCGGATGAAAGTGGCGCCGACGTGTGAGACGACATCTATGAGACTACGACGGTAATTGCAGTTAACTGGGACCAACTAAGTAATCAGTATATCTTGTATATTTGCTAGTATTCTAGGTTTGAATGAAATTTAACTACATTAGAAGTTGAGCTAGATGAATAACTAGCTAGGTTGTACTGACTAACTAGATGATTTTAGTAGTTTAAAATTTACCTCCCCATTTAGTTTCAAAAAGAAAAAAAAAGGTTACCTTCTCATAGAAAGCATAGATAATCTGATCATCGAGCAATTTCTTGTGCTCTGGGGGTACACTGTCTTGCGGTACACATAGTCTGGCAACTTCAACATGCTCTGTGCACAATATGATTCGGCTCCCTCTATCATTGCTTGGGAAGCATATTTTTATCTTATTCCACTCTTCCAGAGAGGATAAGTCGGTAAGCACAATCAAGTAACTCTTCTCATTCAGATATCCCTCAAATGCACTCACCAAATCATCTTCCTCCATGTTTCCCATCTTCTGTAGAATTCGGTCCACTAAATCAGTTGCTTCCATTTTAAATTCCCTAGTCTCTTGAAGAGAATTCTCGTACAATTGCCTGCTAATGCTCTGCAGCAACCATGTTTGATTGCAAAGACTTTTTAGCCTGATCCAAGCGTAGCACTCAAACTTCCTCATCTTGAGATCATCATAGGCCCTTCTGATAATAGATTTATCATCGAGAAGACCATTTTTTCTCCATACCCCGATCACTCTAAGCTCCTTGTCATTGGTGTTGATCAGTCCAACAAGATCCATTTTAGCTTTGTCCTGTTGCCGCCTTGTTTCTTCCAATTCAGACATGGTCGTTGCACCGGCAATCCTAGACTGCATGCCATCAGCTACCTTGGAGGCAGAACCATCGATGAGGCGGTAGCGGTTGCTCCTCTGGCTGACATCCTCAACCTTGGCTCTTAGCTCCTTCATCTTCTGAGCCACACGACGCCGCTCAAGCAGCATTCTTGGGCTGCACTTGCGCCACCAAGATGGCTTCCCGACACGGACGGCCATGTCCTGGAGGCAGTCCTCGAGGATGTCTCCTCCTGACCGTGTGCCGAAGCAAGAGGAGGAGTGTCACGCTCCTCGTCCGCGGCCATGAGGAAGGCCTGCATCATATGGAGCTCGTCCCGGATGAAGGCATGGTCGCGCTGGATGCCGAGCTGCAGGGCCACCTCCTCCGCGACAGCGGATTGGGCGTAGCCAAGCGCTCCGCTCAGCACGGACTTGCCAAGGCTCAGCACCGTCGACTCCATCTCCACCCTGGCTCTCTCTCCCTCTCCACACACTGTACACACCAACTCTTGGTTGATTTGTGCAGATTCTGTGGTTGAGGAAGTTGCAGCAGGCAGCTAGCGCAATGAGAGACCAACAGAGTGATGAACGACTATAAACATATGTTGCAGGGAAAGTAAAGGCCTTTAATTTAGAAGATGCCCACCTTGCTTGCTGCTTTTACGTTGTGTTCATCCAGGCCAAGCAAGAGATCGTATGATACTTTAGCTAGATATCTTTGCGTGCTCTCATTCTCAAAGGATAGATTCTGATTAAGGACAACATACATGATGCATTCCCTCCCCAAGTAAGATCATGACCCCCTCCTCTGTACTGTACATTACTTGCCCCCAAGGATTGGGATTTTTTTGTCCGTGTTTTTCTTCAAGTTTCTTATACATGTTACGATACGGCAGGCAGACAAAATTGCAGGATCAAGCTGCTTTGTTCTTGCAATTCGTCGGGCTTTCAGAGAAGTTCATTATCTCACAAAGCAAAGGAGCTAGTCCGATCGATCGATACATCGGAGGACGAATAAAGATAGAGCAAAAGCTCAAGGCACATTCTAATTAGATGCCATCTTTCCGAACTATTTTAATTATTTGTCATCTGGATCCGATCCACTGGTTTGTTGCTATTTTGCCATTTTTGCTATCTACGCAGCAAACCGTGTACAAAAGACCTCATTGCCTCTGATCTCGTTCCTCCTATCTGTCTTCTTCTCTGGAGCTCCATGTCTCCATGATTCAGCACAAATAAACATGCAAAGCTCAAGCTCATGGCATCAACAGAGGAAAGAAACAAGAAATGAAATACGGGCAGGCATATTATCTATACAACCAAATAGTACCAGCGTACGTAGGCTGCGTAGAACAGGATGGATGATGGATCATCATAATCAAAGCTCAAGCTCCAGCTCTTTTTCTTCTTCATCATCTCTAATTACATCTGTGGAGAAACCAAACTTGATTGTTAGGCGGTAAACTGCTACTCCCCCCGTTTTATATTATAAGTCGTTTGACTTTTTTTCTTAGTTAAAATATTTTCGGTTTGATCAAATTTATAAAAAAAATTTAGCAACATCTATAACATTAAATTAGTTTCATTAAATTTAACATTGAATATATTTTAATAATATGTTTATTTTGTATTAAAAATGTTAGTATATTCTTTTACAAATTTGATCAAACTTACAAAAGTTTGACCAAGAGGTCAAACAACTAAATTGGTGTGTTCTTACCCAAGTTTCCCAACACATCCCACTCGTTTTCCGCGCGCACGCTTTTCAAACTGCTAAACGGTGCGTTTTTAGCAAAAATTTTCTATGCAAAAGTCGCTTAAAAAATTATATTGATCTATGTTTAAAAAAATAGCTAATATTTCATTAATTACGTGCTAATGGACCGTTCCGTTTTCCGTGTTCACTGTGCTGGATGGAAACCAGAACCAGCGAACACACCCTTAGAGTAGTCTACTACTGCTATTAGTAGCACAGAGACAGAGACAAAGTCACATTACAAACGTTACAGCTAAGACAAGAACAAGAACAGGTACTACACCACAAGACAATATTATTAGCTTCGGTGATTCGATTTCCCTGCCATAGCGCCAGGAGAAAAAAAGGGGAAGGAATTGCTGCCCCATCATTGCCTGATTAATCTTTTCGTTCTTGATTTGAAACCATTAGCACGGGGCGACGGTGACAGAGGATACCATTAGCACGATGCAGTGCAAAGGACATAGATGATTTGCATTCATTCGGAACTCTGTCTGTTGGGAGAGGAAGGCGTTACACGGTTCTAGCTCAGATTAGAGTACTGCCTCGAAGCAAATCTTAACCCCATATATGACTACAACCTAACAGAAGAGATGACACTACATTAAGGTCCAACAATGTCTTCATCACATGAGGATCAGAAAACTGCCATGTTGGGTTCTGACCCGGCAGGTTGTGAACACTGTCATATTCTGAATGTGTGCCGGGGGGATGATGAACAGAGGAATTACTGAGAATACCCAAGGTGGATGTCTCCTCCTGACCGTGTGCCGAAGCAAGAAGAGGAGGTAGAAAGTCTTTCCCCCATGAAGGATGGCTGGTATGCCTAGAAACACAGGCAATGACTAATTATATACGATGAACTCAAACAATCATTTTATTTGAACGGTTCAGTTTTATTTTTCAATATAGAATTGAATGGCTAATTAGTTGCTTGTGGAACTTTTGGACTTCTTAGTTAAATAATTTTAAAGTGGTGAACATGATCAATTAGCTTTCTAAACAAGTATGGTTCACAAAACCACCGGTAAACAGTGAAAAACTCATTCAAAAACCATACTTTGATGCAAATTTCGGTTTCCATTTTTTTTTTTGGCAAAAACCAGAGCTTATCACATAAACTGCCAAAACAGGGGTAGCGTATTCAGGGAGCCATCGTTTTTTTGTAAACCATGAGTATGGATGTGCAGAACAAGTGGCAAAATTACTAGTAAGAACACATAAATTGCACAAGTAATTTCGGTAAGGGGATCGGCTACCTGTTTTTATCATAGAAGTTGCAAACGAGACGCTAGCCGCTAGGTAGTCCACCAGTGGACCCAAGGGTCAAGTAGGCGTGCATAGTCACTGCAAATGACGATGAGAAAATGCACACATGGGTAAGCCAAATGGAATACTACAACATACATCAGGACACTATCGAGGAACAATGGAACATCAAGGTACCCAGGTATGTGCAGGACAGGATTGAAGCATAAAGTACAATTAACTAGAGAACAGGTTTGTGCATATACCATTCTTAATATCAGGTACAGTTACTTATACTTTGGTCGTTTCCTCGAATCATCTGGAGGCAATAAGCATGTCGAGAAAGCTTTCAAAGAAAAAGGATCATGCTTTTCAAAGGAATATGGTCCAATTGCCTTCACTTTCTTCCTTCTAAGATCAATAGCTACTATCTTCCCCTTACCCAAGCTAGCATTATATCTCATGTACACAACATCACCATCATCCACACCTAGGGTTGGAGAAGCTAAATTCTCTGCAAGATTTGGACTTAACCCTGATATGTCAACAGCATCAACCTCACAACCTTTTTCCCAACAGTTGGACGAAACAGGCCGACTCCATGACACAATCCTCCAACCATCCTTTCTCTGCAGCTGCTGGGGTTTCTTGTCCAAATCTTTGAGGTTATATGACACTATCAGGTCAGTGTTTGTAAAGAACTTGCATTTTGCTGGGATCACTCGGCTTCTCGGTTGTTACGATCACACGGTGTTCCATCTCGACGAAGCTCATCACACCGTCGACGCACACGAGATCACGGAACGACTTAGCCAAAGTTCCTGGGAGAAACTCCTTCAATCTGTACCAGTTCTGAGGCAGCGGCGCGGGTAGAGGAACGTAGCGTAAACCGGGGACATCTTCACGCAGGTCGCAAATCATCACGCCGTGATCGAGATCGACCCATCCCAGCACACCTTCCGCGATCGTGATCACCTTGGTTGCAATAACCTTCCTAACCTCGGGGTACGGATCGACCATCGGAATGACTCTCCAGTTAGTGTCCTTGGATGAATAGATGTGCATCGAATACGAACACTTCATCGGTGACCGATAATCGACGACGAGAGCAGCTAGATCGAAATGTTTACCACCATTTGGGACGATACCGAACTCCTCAATTACAGGTAGAGGATAAACATCAGGAAGTGGAACCTGCTCCAGCAACGACGATGACTCGCCATTGTCACCGCCATTGTCACCATAGCCATGTAGCTTATACATCAAATAGTCGTATCTCTCGCTGCCGCGAGGGCTTGCGAGAGCAGTGAGGAGGATGAACGAGCCTTCTGCTCCGACAATTTTGGCATCGAGTTCGTCGAAGTTGTTGTACCTAGGGTGGGAGGAGTAGTGGCAGTGGAACGATAGGTAGGAGATTGCCGGAGGTTGGGAGATCCAGGAAGATACCTTGATGGTGTGGCCTCTGCTGGATGTGAGGGTGGCGACGGTGTCGTCGTTCATGGCGTCGGTGATGAGGACGTTCGTGTCCAGGAGAATCGGATGGCGGCGGTGGCCGTTGCTGTCGATCGATTGCCGGGACGACGACATCAAGTCGCCGGCTGGGGCGTCGTCGGAGTCGATGGCGCGGCGTCGACTCGCCGGAGAGGAACTCGGTGGATTTGGGATTTAGAGTTGGGACTTGTAATTCAGAGCCTACTGTTTTTTTTTTAAATCTAGTTTTTCTGGTAAATATATAAGGAAAATTTCGTTCTACGTATACGTATCGCGAATCCTGACATGCAATTTTTTAGGGAATTAGGGATGTGCCGTGTCCAACTCCAAACAGAATAAAGATCCGTCTCCTTTTGTACCACGGCCTCCAAAATATTCGCGGGCCTTTTTCCCTTCGGCCCGGCCCATATATCGCCTCAAATACCCCCAGCCGATCGATCGCCGACTCGACTCCTCCTCCTCCTCCTCGTCGGCGGTGCTGCGGCGCTGATCTCCACGATGGCGGAGCGGTCTTCTTCTTCGTCGGAGCCGACTGGTAATGGTAATGTCAATGTGAATCTCTCTCTCTGTCTCTCGTAGGTTTTGTAGTGTGCCCAAGATGCGATGGATCGTGCTCTCGTTGATTGTTCGGGGTGCGTGATTACTGTTTCGGTTGTTGGTTTATAGGGATTTTGTTTATGTTGTCTAGGTGTAATAAACCTGCGAATTACTGAAACGAAATGATCCCTTCGGTTTCTTTGATTCGGTTCATTTATGTTTATGTAGATCTAGCCAAAAGAAAGAAAGAACTTGTCAAGGCAGATCATACCATCATCACCCACAGCTCCTTGTAAAGGAGTAAAGAAACTGAAATTGGAAGTTTATCATATCATGTTAGTTTTTTTTTGGTTCATATCCTCATTCTGATAAGAAAAAGATCAACCTTGATTTGGTGTTATTGTAGTAGTTTCTTATGACCGACATTATTTTTGTATTTTAGAATTTGTTTATGTGACTATCAGCTGATGAGTTGGTGAAAGGGCATGTAGCCTAGTGGTTGCAGTGACCTGAGTAGCACCCCAAGGTCCTGAGTTCAAATCTCCATAGGAGCGAATTTCAGATTAGGTTATTTGAGGGCTAGTTCCCTGTTCGATAGGCTAAGTTCCTATTAAAATAAAGGCTGCATATATCCGGTTGGATATAGAGGCCGGGTAAAACATACCCTTCTCTAAAAAAAAAAAAAGCTAGTGAGTTGATAAAATCGAATTGGGAATTATTTGGTGCGTTGGTCAAATCCATCTTCATTCATAGAAGTTGCGTTCTAATCCACTTTGCAACCTCAATTTTTCGCGGAAAAGATTTATTGCATTGCAGCTTCCCTCATATATTGTAAGAATAAAAGGTAGAAAAGAAGCAAGGAATCAGTTCTTTTATTCAGCTTCTTTACTAGCCAGTTTTATGCTTTGTTGTCAAAGCTGGCTACGGTACCATGTGATGCATGTTTCTGATTTGATCAATTCACTTGCAGATGAGAAAAAAAGTTCAAAACCACAAGGATCATCCAATGATCATCAAGGGTTTCTGCCAGGAGGCCCTCCTGCAAATACTTTTTGATTTTGCTTCTTTGCACAGCTTGCTCAATGTATGACCACCCCCCCCCCCCCCCCCCACCACCATTATAATAAGTTTGCACTACATGCTGGATTCCCAATTGGTTTCTGTTCACTTGAACTCTAAATACATTTTGTGGTTTCTGTTCACTTGAATTCTTCATACATTTTGTTTGTTACAGTTATTTTACATGATCCTGCCAGCTGCATACTTGCGCTTTAGATTTTATGAACCTTCGGTACTCCCTTTTCAATTGCTTCAAGTCTCCACCTATGTTTTTCAGGATCCATCTGTAAAGGAGATAGCAGATCAGATTGCAAAGGACCCTGCGTTCACCCAGATGGCGGAGCAGGCACTGGAAGGCGAAGGAGAACAGGGCATGCCTGCAATAGACCCTTACATTGAAACAATGCAAAAGTTCATGGAAAGCCCCCATTTTTTTACAATGGCAGAGCGTCTTGGGGATGCTCTTGTGAAGGTACCATGTTTGTTTCCTAGTTTGTCCAAATATCTCCCGTGTGCTCATTTTCCTTGTTTAATTTGGCTATTGTTGTCCTAAATGCTCCACAATTCAATTGCATGGTTTAGGATCCTGCAATGTCCAGTCTGCTGGAAAACTTGACTAGTCCAATGCATAATGCAAAGATAGAAGAGCGTGTTTCTCGTATGAAGGAAGATCCAGCCGTGAAATCAATTATGGATGAGTTAGAGACTGGTGATCCTGCTGCACTGATAAAGTAGGTCATGTTTACTACTGATGATATGCGAATATGACCATATGTTTATCACTTATTGATGTATCCTGCTTTTGCTCATAATAGGTACTGGAATGACCCAGAAACATTTCGAAAGATCAGCCAGGCAATGGGGCCTTTAGGCGGCCCTGATTTTGCTGAACCTTCTGGAACTGAAGGAACTGAGGAAGAAGGTGAATATGAAGATGAATCCATTGTCCATCACACTGCCAGTGTTGGTGATGATGAGGTAAAGGGGCCAGAGTGCTAAGTAGTACAGCTAAGGATTTTAAATTATTATTAATATTACTATTTAGTCTTGAGCTTGAGAGTTTGCATATGTTTCTATGTCTTGTTGGTGTGTAATGTATAATTTACTTGAGAAGTGTCCATTCGTGTGTGTGTGTGGTTATATAATATCTTCAATTACAGTAATCTGCCTCTCCGTTTTGGTTTTGCTCTGAACAACATGTCTAGGTTTTCGCACAAATTGTGATCTCGATGGCCTTTTCTGTTTCATTATCAATTCAGCTTGCCTTTCTTTACAAGTTTAAGTCATCTAATAGGGTCTGAAGAAGGCTTTAGATGGTGGAGCAGACAAAGACGAAGAAGATTCAGAGGGCAGAAGGGCCTTACACTTTGCATGTGGGTATGGGGAGGTATGCAAGTCTGCTTAACTAAACCCAATGACAATTGAAACCTGTGCAAGTAGAAAATGCCGAATAAATACTACTATTATCTACTAGTACCTATTTGTTGTTATTGCAAATGACTAGGTTAGCAATGATAAAAACATCTCGTTGCGAATCCTGTGCAAAACGGATTGCAAGTATGCCTTACTAGTCTTCAGAAAATTGCATGTATGCAATGTGACAGTTCATTGTGCAAACGAGTGAATATATTGTTGCCATCAGTATCCCCGATACTAATTGAAGTTCCCCTAATGTTTTTTTTTGGTAGCGAGCTATCGTTGAATTCAGCTTATTTGGGGGCTAGTTGTCTTTTTGCATTCTATGATGAGTTTTGACAAATTTATTGATTTATCTTTTTTTTTTTGCTTTTAACACACGTTTCAAGATTTTTTTTGGTACTCCTTCCGTCCCAGAATATAAGCATTTCTAGCAATGAATCTGGATATATGTACATCTAGATTCATAGCTAGAAGTTGTTATATTTTGGGACGGAGGTAGTAGATCGAAAGGTGCAGAGCTTGCTGTTTTACTTTGTTAGTTTTTTTGGGACAGTTCATTGATGATAATCCAGACCTCACAGGTCAATCCACAGTAACCTGTCCATTGAACATTGCACAAACTTGCCAGATCAATGTGCACCTCTCACCTAGCTATAATAGTATCGAACTATGAGTTTCCATAACCCTGCTGTTTGTATAATTGCATTTGGTGTGCAATGCTAGAGCACAAAAGTTAATGAATGACAAACTACCTTTTGATTCATTGTCTTGTGGATCTAGAATGTGGTGTGAGACTTTTTTTGGGAACTGCATCTGCTCCTTACTTGTTCACTGACTAATCAGGATTTGGGGTCAAACTTTTATTTTTTTCAGTTGAAGTGTGCCCAAGTACTTCTTGAGGCGGGTGCTGCAGTGGATGCTTTGGACAAGAACAAGAACACTCCGCTGCATTACGCCGCTGGCTATGGTATGAAGGAGTGCGTGGATCTTCTGCTGAAGAACGGAGCCGCTGTGTAAGTGAAGTTAAACCTGCTCATCCTTGTTCGCTTTGCTAGCTGCGATCACATCATCTTTAGCTCTCTTTGGCTGTCTCGAATTGCATCGCAGCACCCTCGAAAACATGGATGGCAAGACGGCCATTGACGTTGCGAAGCTCAACAACCAGGATGAGGTTCTCAAGTTGCTGGAAAAGGATGCCTTCCTGTAGATCGCCTTTGTTATTCTCATGGGCGCATGAACAGTTTGGCTCCAGGATCATCATTCTTTATTTTACGTCGTTTGGTGCCGCCATTCATATTTCTTTGCTACCCAGTGGCAGTTCATATGATACGGTGAAGGGGTTGCCACACCAACTGCTATGGTTCACGATAACTTGTGTACCCCAGCTTTGTTTCTCTTGTTTTCTTTTTTTTGAGGTGAAAAAAAAAAGAAAACAAGATTGTTTCTCTTGTTTTCATTAGTGCAATAAAGATTGTTTATCCACATTTTCCTTTTTCTTTTAGTACTGCGCAGATATTAAAGCTGATATATATGTCTTTTCCTTTTCTGTGAAATCACCTGTGGCTTATGTATGTCGTTGATTTTTTTAAACATATTATTCATCTTATTCAAAAAAATTTAAGTAATTATTAGTTCTTTTTCTATCATTTGATTCATTGTTAAATATACTTTTATGTATACATATAGTTTTATATATTTCACAAAAGCTTTTTTAATAAAACGAACGGTAAAACATGTTGAAGTCAACAGTGAATATTTAAGGACGGATGGAGTATTTCTCAAAGAGAAGGCACTACAGAGCGGTGGCGTACATCTCTTTTCCTTCCTTACATGGGCCGGCTAAACCAGTCAGTATTTTTGGAAGGATATTTAGACTCTCTCAAATATAGGTTGGATCTTAATCGAATCCCGTAACCGTAAAACCGGTATAACCATTCCTTCAACTATTAAAACTGTGTAAAATGACAGTATTGACTAGTGGTTTTCATTGACGTGACGCACACTTGGTACTCTATTCATCACAAAAATTTAAAAAAAAAAAATACAGTGAGACCCCGCAACAGCAGGGTGGCACTGAGGCCCTTGCCATGTCGCCGTCGTTGGAGCTTCCCAGAAGAATATGGTATTTGGCTGGATCGGCTAGCTAGATTTTTTTTAGATAATGGATTAAATCAGTTTCTACATTCAAACAGATATACACAGCCAATCAGCTAGCTAGATGCAGAGCCCCTGCGTTGTGTTTGTCCGGCGTGCCGCGAGCAAGCGTTATCCGCCGTGCGCGCTCGCCGGTGTGTGCTCTGAAGAAGTTACCGGTCGTTGTGCAAATTGCAACTTGCCGTCGATGCTTCCATTCCTCGCTTGAGTATTGCAACACACTGGGATGATGATCGCTATTTACCACACTCTCTTGACATGTACAGGTTTATCTGGACTCTGGAAAGCTCAGGCTGGAAAAGAAAAATGAAATGGCTGGATGCTGACCTTCTCTTGATGAATGCGGAAAAGATCTATCTCTCCCAGCGTTATCTTTTCACTTATACTTATAAGCTGAAATCTGAATTTCCAACTTCAAATTTAGAGTTGATTTTGGGGGTTTTTTATCATAGTTTATTTTCCAACCTTACTTTTAGATAGCTAAGAACACATATATAAAAATTTTATTCACAAATTAATTTTCGTTTGCAAATATATCGTTTGGTGGCCTCATTCATTTTTTTACCGATTAATACATTACATCCAGCTACTTCCCACCTCCCGGTCGATTGTTGGGTTGTTCACCATGCGTGTCGCTAATTAACACGGCCACCTCTCGATCGTCGTTCCCAACAAAGAAGAGTGTCGCCATCCTGGTGCCATCGAGAAGGCGATAGAGATATATAGAGGAGATGGGAAAGAAAGATGAGGGAGAGGATAACAAGTGGGTCTCACCTTTTTTTTATATATTTTTGGTGATAATGAAGCTACCACATCAGCAAAAAGACTTATTCAACACAGTCGTGGTTGGAAGCTCGCACCATCTTCCAGGCTTGCACCTTCTCGCAACAGGTTTGGGTGTAGGTTCAGGCTCGTTTGAGCATCTGGTTTCTGTTCACTTGAATTCTTCATACATTTTGTTTGTTACAGTTATTTTACATGATCCTGCCAGCTGCATACTTGCGCTTTAGATTTTATGAACCTTCGGTACTCCCTTTTCAATTGCTTCAAGTCTCCACCTATGTTTTTCAGGATCCATCTGTAAAGGAGATAGCAGATCAGATTGCAAAGGACCCTGCGTTCACCCAGATGGCGGAGCAGGCACTGGAAGGCGAAGGAGAACAGGGCATGCCTGCAATAGACCCTTACATTGAAACAATGCAAAAGTTCATGGAAAGCCCCCATTTTTTTACAATGGCAGAGCGTCTTGGGGATGCTCTTGTGAAGGTACCATGTTTGTTTCCTAGTTTGTCCAAATATCTCCCGTGTGCTCATTTTCCTTGTTTAATTTGGCTATTGTTGTCCTAAATGCTCCACAATTCAATTGCATGGTTTAGGATCCTGCAATGTCCAGTCTGCTGGAAAACTTGACTAGTCCAATGCATAATGCAAAGATAGAAGAGCGTGTTTCTCGTATGAAGGAAGATCCAGCCGTGAAATCAATTATGGATGAGTTAGAGACTGGTGATCCTGCTGCACTGATAAAGTAGGTCATGTTTACTACTGATGATATGCGAATATGACCATATGTTTATCACTTATTGATGTATCCTGCTTTTTTGCTCATAATAGGTACTGGAATGACCCAGAAACATTTCGAAAGATCAGCCAGGCAATGGGGCCTTTAGGCGTTCCTGATTTTGCTGAACCTTCTGGAACTGAAGGAACTGAGGAAGAAGGTGAATATGAAGATGAATCCATTGTCCATCACACTGCCAGTGTTGGTGATGATGAGGTAAAGGGGCCAGAGTGCTAAGTAGTACAGCTAAGGATTTTAAATTATTATTAATATTACTATTTAGTCTTGAGCTTGAGAAGTGCATATGTTTCTATGTCTTGTTGGTGTGTAATGTATAATTTACTTGAGAAGTGTCCATTCGTGTGTGTGTGTGGTTATATAATATCTTCAATTACAGTAATCTGCCTCTCCGTTTTGGTTTTGCTCTGAACAACATGTCTAGGTTTTCGCACAAATTGTGATCTCGATGGCCTTTTCTGTTTCATTATCAATTCAGCTTGCCTTTCTTTACAAGTTTAAGTCATCTAATAGGGTCTGAAGAAGGCTTTAGATGGTGGAGCAGACAAAGACGAAGAAGATTCAGAGGGCAGAAGGGCCTTACACTTTGCATGTGGGTATGGGGAGGTATGCAAGTCTGCTTAACTAAACCCAATGACAATTGAAACCTGTGCAAGTAGAAAATGCCGAATAAATATTACTATTATCTACTAGTACCTATTTGTTGTTATTGCAAATGACTAGGTTAGCAATGATAAAAACATCTCGTTGCGAATCCTGTGCAAAACGGATTGCATGTATGCCTTACTAGTCTTCAGAAAATTGCATGTATGCAATGTGACAGTTCATTGTGCAAACGAGTGAATATATTGTTGCCATCAGTATCCCCGATACTAATTGAAGTTCTCCTAATGTTTTTTTGGTAGCGAGCTATCGTTGAATTCAGCTTATTTGGGGGCTAGTTGTCTTTTTGCATTCTATGATGAGTTTTGACAAATTTATTGATTTATCTTTTTTTTTTTTGCTTTTAACACACGTTTCAAGATTTTTTTTGGTACTCCTTCCGTCCCAGAATATAAGCATTTCTAGCAATGAATCTGGATATATGTACATCTAGATTCATAGCTAGAAGTTGTTATATTTTGGGACGGAGGTAGTAGATCGAAAGGTGCAGAGCTTGCTGTTTTACTTTGTTAGTTTTTTTGGGACAGTTCATTGATGATAATCCAGACCTCACAGGTCAATCCACAGTAACCTGTCCATTGAACATTGCACAAACTTGCCAGATCAATGTGCACCTCTCACCTAGCTATAATAGTATCGAACTATGAGTTTCCATAACCCTGCTGTTTGTATAATTGCATTTGGTGTGCAATGCTAGAGCACAAAAGTTAATGAATGACAAACTACCTTTTGATTCATTGTCTTGTGGATCTAGAATGTGGTGTGAGACTTTTTTTGGGAACTGCATCTGCTCCTTACTTGTTCACTGACTAATCAGGATTTGGGGTCAAACTTTTATTTTTTTCAGTTGAAGTGTGCCCAAGTACTTCTTGAGGCGGGTGCTGCAGTGGATGCTTTGGACAAGAACAAGAACACTCCGCTGCATTACGCCGCTGGCTATGGTATGAAGGAGTGCGTGGATCTTCTGCTGAAGAACGGAGCCGCTGTGTAAGTTAAACCTGCTCGCTCATCCTTCGTCGCTTAATTTGCTAGCTGCGATCACATCATCTTTAGCTCTCTTTGGCTGTCTCGAATTGCATCGCAGCACCCTCGAAAACATGGATGGCAAGACGGCCATTGACGTTGCGAAGCTCAACAACCAGGACGAGGTTCTCAAGTTGCTCGAAAAGGATGCCTTCCTGTAGATCACTTTTGTTATTCTCATGGGCGCATGAACAATTGGCTCCAGCATCATCATTCTTTTGCGTCGTTTGGTGCCGCCATCCATATTTCTTTGCTACCCAGTGGCAGTTCATAAGATACGGTGAAGAGGCTGCCACACAACTGCTGTGGTTCACGATGACTTGTGTACCCCAGCTTTGTCTCTTGTTTTCATTAGTGCAATCGGAGATTGTGTATCCACATTTTATTTTTTTTTCAGTATTCCGCAGATATATGTGTTTACTTAAAAGCCGTGGGAATGGCTGAGGATTAGTGCGCCACGTCAGCAATTTTTTCAAAAAAAACCCCTGTGTTTTTGTTAATTACATACCGGTTCCCATCAACATCGTCCGTTTGATCTCGCGGCAGGGTCGATCTAACCGTCCACGTGTCCGCTGTGGTGGCCCTTCCTCAGCCGTGGGATCGTCGAATCGGGAACGAACGGCGTAAATTTCGTCCACCCACACCAAACCCTAGCCCTCCCTCCCCGGCCTGTCTCGCCCGCAGCCACGCCGCCGCCTCGCCCTTCTCCCTTTGCACGCGCCATGGCCGCCGCATCCTCGCCCTCCTCCAGCCATCATCGTCGCGCCGCTGCCACCAATAAGGGAGGCCGTGGCATCAGCTAGTGATGGCCCCGCGTCCGTCGCCCGCGGCGAGACGCGCTCTCCGCCCCGGTCAGTGCGGCGCCAAATCCACCTCGGGGACATCGACTGTCTCGCTGATGTATCTGGCTGCCCGGAGACGACGGACGTAAGCCGCCGCCATAGCCCTCTTCTTCTTCTCTCCCTCTTCTCCCCGCTGATGTGGGTTCTTGCTCAGGGGCCACCAGATCCGGTAGAAGGAGGTGGTAGGACCATTGGGGGTTGAACAGTGATTGCTAGGAGATCGAGGAGGATAAGGAAGGAGAAGAGCACAGCTCAGTTACGGTTGCCACGACGATGGCTGCGGGTTGGCGACAACTACGGCAAGGCCATCGCCCAGTGCCACACGTGCCGCTGTACATGGCACCACGCCGTCCTCTCTTGCTCCACTAGAATCTCCTCATCTCCTCTCCGTCCTCTTCAGGTGAGTTTGGGGGCCACTTTTTGCAGGCTTGCAACCATGCTTCTCTCCTGCCTGTGCTAATACTGCAATTTTACTGTTGTTGTATTTCACAGATATTTGATTTGGGCATAGTTACTATTGATTACAATTTCACTTATGCATATTTAAAGTAAATCATGTACTCATCCATTCCATTGAAAAATAGAATAGATATTACCAATCATTTGTTGCAGTGTGTTTTTTTGAATAAAGATCTTTCGGACTTGCTTGAACTAATATGGCATCTTGCCTAGAGCAACTGCTGATTTTTGCCTCATTATGAACCTATCAGGAATGGCCAATTCGTCACTGATTATTTTCTTGACGTTCATGATTCCTAACACTATGAATGGATGAGTGACAAGTTTGACAATGAGGTATGTACCTGATCCTGTCATTTTGTCTTTTTCTTAAGAAAAGCAGGGTCTACCCTTATGTACTTTTTCCTGCAGTTTTGCCTACATTATGCATGAATCTAAAAAGTCCACCTACATAATTCATCAAGCCTACAGGTGCTCTCCTACAATATCTCACAAATATTTATGTATACTCATATTTCTGCTAGACCCAAAATCTCATGAACGAGTATGTATCTGTGTTCTCTATTTAACAATGAGTGATTCATTGAAGCTAGAATGCTTTAGATATGATAATTTGAATCAAGGTCGCTAATTGTGGTTCAATACCAAATGGCAATGCTGGTGGCCTTGCTGTAGTTGTCGAATTAACTATGAAACTATCTCAGCAGCTGCCGAATTCATGAATAATTTCCCCCTTTTTCATGTGTTCACATTTCTATCATTTACATTCCTTTTCCAGGAATTTATACATCCTACAAAAGGCAGAACAACATAGTAGGATGATATGTTTGGGTACGAGCTTCAAGATTCACTTAGATTTGATTAAAAAATGAAAAATATTTATCACATCCTACCTTCACAGCTGTTTATTTTTTCTGAGTTAGGAGTATGTAGTACTCCAGGTAATCAAAGAGTCCAGGATTATTAAATATGCGCATGTTGTGTTTACATGGCGAGAAAAGACTGCATGACCAAAATCTTTGCTTAATTTGTGCACCACACACATGAATAAATCTGAATCTTTCCACTGGTCATTTCTTTTGCTCACGGCCAATTCGAAGAGCTATGAGCTATTCGTATTTCTTGCCTCACACAAATCTTAATCCTAATACTTGAAAAAAAAGAGAGATCCAATATGTATCTTTACTTCATGCAAAAACACATTGCTCCTTTGTATTTTGCATTTCAGAATTCAGTTTTGCCTTATGAATAGCTTTTTATCCTAGAATTAACTAATCGAACAACAAATTGATGTTGGGAAGATCTAACTAATAATCAATATCTGCTGCAATTGTTTCTTACCATTCCTGCTCTGTACTTGCACTGATGATACCATGCCTTCATAGCATATAACTAAGTGTGCATTATACCTTCTCTGTCTGTTGTGTGGATTGGCTAAGCAAACATATTGGAGTGTTATTCTTTGTGTAGACATGTAAATGAGCTTATATTTTTTCTGTTCGTAGGTAATTTTTACATAAATGCGTTGTTTTGAGCCTATTTTTGCAAATTTTCTCGCCGATAGATTATTTCTGTAAATATTAAAAAAAAAATCTAAAAACTAAAAAAATTCCAACACACGTACACACACCTGTGGCGACAGAATGGAGAGAAAGCAACATCGGTTGGGGAACGGCGGGCGTGCGGCGGCGCGGCGGGCGCCCGTTCGAGAGTGCAGCATTGCCACGATGGCCGGAAAAGGGAGTGGGGGAAGGCGCCGGCGCCGGCGCGGGTAGTCGCCGGCGGCGGTGGGTTCAGCGGCAGTGCCTGCTGGTGGCCGGTTTCTTTCCGCCGTTTCGCCTCCAAACTGGCACCGAATCTTTCGTCTGCGCATGAACTTCTTCTGAAATTTTGCTGGTATTTCCTTTTGAACCCTGCTGAGGCCCCCAAATAGTTTCAGCAGTTGTCAAATTTAAGATTCACATGATGTGTCCTCAGTTAGGTTTATCAGTTTTTGACCTCTAGCTCTTAATTTGGGTACAAAATCTCCTTACGGGAGGGGATCGTTTTAAATCTAGAGAAACGTAGGACGATCTTCCAGCTAGCTTCACAAGGTGGTGGGCTAGTCGGACTGGGTTCGAAGCCTTACCCTCTCTATTTATCCGATATTAGGTCTTTCCCTGGTATTCGCATTTTCTGATAATGATACCTAAATGTGGTTGCATCCGCGATCCTATCACTAGCTATCAGCTATGTATCTTGAAGAGCCCCAGATGTTCGTTCAATTCCAGCGGTCCAGCCGTTCCCAGCGCAATTTGTCCAAGCAATTTGGTTATGGTGGATGTAAGTGAGGTATATTTAGTGGTGAAGCTAGCAATTTTGAATGGGCGAGCTAGGAGCTCGATTTGAGGGAAACTGACGCATCAGATTTGGAGACTAGCCATGGAGTATGTGAAACAGGTGGGAGGAATCCAAGTACACCACAAAATGGTGAATATGAGGGCTGGGCTGATGGAGGTGTAGCGTGTAGAGCTTGCTTTGGCGCCGATGGCTTCGTCGTCAACCCTGCACTCCTGCAGCTGGTATTGCAAGTAGCTAGCAAAGTGACAATGAAGAAATGAGAGGCTGCAGCTGCATGATGATTCGAATGGCTGAGAAGCTCAATTTTTTATCAATGGATAAGAACCAGGTGGCCCCCACCATCTTGGCATGTTTGTCCCTGAGCTGAAGCTCCTCATTTTAATCCCCCGTTGGTTTCTGCTCAAGTCCCCTGCATTGAGAAGCAGACCCACTAATTTCTTCTCAGCAGCTTTGTCTTCCACGTATTTATAGATAAGGTCAATCCACTAATTTCTTGCGCTTTCTTGTGCAGCAATTTCCTCAAAACATTCGAGCCACTACACATACTCTGCAGTGCTTTGGGAGGAGGGGTGGAGATGGAGGCCGCGGTGGCGAGTGTGGGAAAGGCAGTGATGAACTGCATGCTAAGCGGAGCGAAGGCCGCCATCACGGAGGATTCCGAGGTGAGGCAGAGCATCCAGCGTGATCTGCCTTTTCTCACTGACGAGCTAGCGGCCATGCATAGATTTCTGATGAGAATGGACGAGGAAGAGAACAAGCACAAGAGGACCAGCCCTAGAGTGAAGGAAATTCGCCAGTTTGCCTACGAAGTGGAGGACTGTCTCCAAGACTACGAGGTTCACTCGGCGATGGTCTCATGGTGGCGCCTACCTCGGACGATGCTTGAGCGGCACCGCATCGCGGAGGAGATGAAGGGGCTGAGATCAAGGATCGACGACATGCGCAACAGGAATCTGCCTTACCACCAAGTTGAAGATATCAGAATCAGCTCCACACCTGAGCGCTCTATCTTTGCCAGTGCTACAGAGTATCTTGTTCATGTGATCATCAGCAACAACGACGAGGAACTTAGAGCGATAGCGGTGTGGGGGGCAGGTGGTGTCCTTGAGAAGACATCCATCATCAAAATGGCCTATGATGATTTGAAGATAAGCAACATATTCGAGTGCTATGCTTGTATCAGCTTAATGCGTCCTTTCAATCAAAAAGAGTTCCTTCTAAGCATTGCCAGCCAATTCTATGAAAATCGAGTTGAAGCAATCGTGAAAAGGCGAGAAAAACATGCTCTGGAGACTCATGTTCTACGACAGATGGCTATGACTAAGGAAGATGATTCCCATTTGGTTGATTTGTTCATTGCATATGTGAAGGAGAAGAGTTACCTGATTGTGCTTAATGATCTATCCACTTTTGAAGAGTGGGATCAGATTAAAACTTACTTCCCAAACAACAAAAGAGGGAGCCTGATTTTAGTGACCACAAAGCAAGTTGAAGTTGCAACCTTATGTCTGGAGCCAGAGAGTGCAGTACCAGAACCTATTCAAATTTCTGCTGATGAGCTTTTCTATGTTTTCTACAAGGTAACGTTCAGTCCCAAAACCCGTCTTTTGGTGCTACCACATTTTTGTCTTCTTGTTCAATTTCTCTAGTTAATTAAATTGCTCGTGAGAGTTATACCATTGGACTTGTTTAAAGTGCACCAAGTTATATCGATTCTTCATTCGGCAAATCTAATTTGAGAGCATCTCGGTTTAGACATAACTAGCGACGGAGCGTTGACTGGAAGAATCTACTTAACTATAATCCATCAAGCAAGTAGAGAAATATATTCTTACCACCTATGCTTCAAATAAAAATCTCTGTTAAATTACTCATCCAATCTACGATCCAATTACACCGTTGTGTTCATAACAATTAAATCTTCATAACAAGATCTCATATGATTATATTTTTTTATGAAAAAATATAAATTAATTTTATAATATATCTAAATTACTTTTAGATTTCATTAAATTACTTCTTAGGCATATAAAAGTAAATTCAAAAAAGTCTAAAAGTAATTTGCTGTTTGTTTTCGATGATATATCTTCAAACATAGAATGGGACTCCATAATGAAGGACCTACCCAATCAGAGCAACCCTGGTAACCAGATCATAGTCACAAGAAGGGAATTCAGTGTCGCCGTACATTGTTCTGGTGAAAAGCAGTACACATACAAGCTCCAAGTCCAAAATGATGAGAATACGGTGTACGATTCTAATCAAATCTTCAGTGAATAGTTGGAGTACAACCAAACAGTCATTTTTAATTTCTCAGTTATAGTGCATTCACCAACTAAAGAAAAAAAAATCCTTTGAACGAACAATAATCTAGATCGATCAATATAATGCTTCAAAATCCATTCAACTGAATGTACTTAATTTTGGAGGTAGTTAACTATTGTCTAATGGCATTTTCTTTTTCAGGTGGACTCTCAGTCAGTTGATTCAGATTCCATTAAGATGAAATCAGAGACCAAGTCCAGCATGGAGGGTGCCTCTACTAGTAGTGACAGCAAAACAGTACATTTTGATGACGCGATACAGGAGGAGGATGGCCCGGAGGACCTGCCTGAACTTGCTCGCGGCAGGACACAGCTCATTGGTAGAGGAAAAGAAAAGGATGACGTCATCAAACTGCTTTCTGATTATGATCCGAACCATCAAGTTATTTCGGTGTGGGGAATGTGTGGCATTGGAAAAACCACTCTCATCAAAAGCATCTATCAGAGCTCTGAGCTTGAGATGCTTAAGTTTGAGAGGCGTACTTGGGTAACTGTATCACGCCCATTCGATCCTACTGAGCTCCTTAGGAGTTTAGCTCAGCGTTTAGATGAAGATTCCCCCAGAAAGAAGGTAGAATCTACACCAGGACTTGCAAGGAGTGGTTTAAGCATGATGGGATCTGAAGAATTAATTGACAAGTTGAAGCAAGATTTAACAGGGAAGAAGTACCTCATTGTCCTTGATGACCTATCGACTACTACTGAGTGGGATTTAATAATAAGAAACTTGCCTATAAACAACAATGGTAGCCGGATCATATTGACTACAAGATTTCAACATGTTGCGCAACATTGTTCCAACAAAGAAATGAACATGCACAATATTGAAGGTCTAACAGACAAAGATGCTCTTGAGCTATTCTTAACTAAGGTAAATGCTCCCACATACATAGTACTAGCTTGTTTTTGCCCACAATGCTATATCCTTCATATATAT
>CM020185.1:23112761-23163825 GCA_009805545.1 Oryza longistaminata
CCGAACAGAGTAGCGGCGCCGGCGTTCCGGCGACGGGTTGGATGGGAAAAGAGAGGGGAAAGGGACTACTCAGCATGGAGAATCCATTTTTACCTTCAATTTCAGAGGATTAGCAACGTGTGCGACGAATTTTGGAGCTCTGTAAATGGCACCGAAGTAGGGTTTTGGGGGTTTTTCCTCCGGTGATGGCGATTGAGTCAGCAGAGGTTGGGGCAGATTTGAGAGGGTGGAAGAGGTCGAAGTCGCGGTTCTTTTGCCTCCAGTATTGAGACTTCTAGTGGAAGGACGAAGTAGATATGATGGCGGGAAGCTGGAGGTGTCGCGGTGGCATTCGTCTGTCGGTCGTCCTCGTGCAAGTGCGTGCGAGCTTGTGGCGTGCACGGGCTGGCACAAGCTTAGTGCAAGCATGTGCAAGCGCGGCGCGAGGCAGCATGACTGGCTCAGCCTGGCCGAGTAGAGAAAGGAAAAGAAAACAAAGAAAGGAAAGGAGAAAGAAGAGAATAGAAAAGGAAAAAAATAAATAGATGGAAAAAGAGAAGTAAGGTAAAAATAGAGAAAAGGAAAATATGGAGAAAAATTAAAATGGATGGGATTTGAATTACTGTGAAATTTAGATGGTTCGACATTCGGGATAGAATTAAATTGGATCAAAGGAATTATTTGAAGGATGATATGCATTTTGCAACAAAATTAAACGAGAAATAAACATTGAAAATAAACATTGAAAATAATAATTTAAATAAACTACTATCTCGACGGTTATATTTTTAGAGAATCAAAGCAAACTAAATCGGTTTTAAAAATTGTCAAATTTTAGGGCTGTTACATAAATTATAGAAGTAGAAGTTAATTTGGTATACAACTCTTAGTTTTTGTTTCCATAAATATAATTGTATTATTTTTGTGGTTTAGATATAATTATATTATGTATACGGATATATCAATCAATCTACACTGCTATAATCTAATATTACCACGATCTAACAATCAATATCTTTTTCTTCAATTAATGTAAGAATTTGCAAACCTCCAAAACAACTTTCAGGTTTTTTTAAGCTATATTTATAAAAAAGGTACTTAAATTGTCTTCGCTTGTTGTAATGCATGGGCATTTTGCGAGTTAATAATATAATCAATAGTCCTAGACACATACAAATTTCTACTCCCTCCATTCCAAAATATAAGGCACAACCACCCTTAACCCAAAAACCAAGAAATAATTATTATCACCTCCTACTTTGGATCACCATAATAAATATAATACATGCACCCAATAGAATTAGAGATCGTGAAGGTGGAGGATTTAAATATTAATAATTTAGTGGAGAGGAGGTGCTAGTTAATTACATGCATGCATGCCTTGTATCATGGAACATCATAGAAAAAGTAATTATGCCTTATATTATGGAATGGAGGGAGTATTAGTTAAACCTAAATTTTGTAATTGTTAAATCTTGAAGAAATTAAAATTGAGATCGCAAACAGAGTACTACTTTATATTGGAGTGCACACTAGCTGCAACTTGCTAATTATTAAATTCTAATTTTAATAATTGTTAAATTGAGAAAACAATATATTTGGATTCTATAACAAGTACAATTCGTTACTTACTAATTTCAAATTTCAGAAAATTTAAATAATAAAAAACTATAATTGAGACTCCTAACCATGTATAACTTTGTATATACTTATTAATTTCATATTTCAGAAATGTTGAATTAAGACAATAGAATAAATAGAATAAAGTATTAGAGTGAATTCTTGATACAATTTTGTAAGTACTAATTTAAGTTTTTTGAAGTATTAATAAAAAGGAATTAGTTTACGTGTATACAAACTATGTAATATAAATAGTCCATGTGAATGCACAAGTTACAGACTAGTATAAAATAATTGATTGCCATGTCTGTGTCATCCATGTGTATACATCCTTGTGAGGTAGATTGATTTGTTATGTATCATGCCGATTTTCGCCTTTTACATTTTTTCCATTTTCAAAATAATGAAACAAAATTCCAGACAACTAAGATTCTCAAATTTTCCATTGGGATTTTATTATTAGAAAAAACTAGAGCACACTTCCTTGTGAGTGAGACAGAAATCTTTAGATATTTCAAGTATTTAGCTTGTTAAGTGACATTTGCTGTAGGTACGTATGGATGGTGATGAATCGGAATTGAAACCTGACATGAAGGAGGAAGCAAAAATCATCATAAAGAAGTGTGGCCGAAATCCCCTTGCAGTCGCTACAGTGGGTTGTTTCTTGTCTGCCAGACCTCGAAATATCATAGAATGGAGGGAGTGTAGTGTTCACATCAGTGAAGAATTTGATAACGACCCAGGTCTTGAGATGATAAAGAGAATACTTACATCAAGCTATGAGGGTTTAACTTACCACTTGAAATATTGCTTCTTATATATGTCGATTTTCCCTGAAGACCATGACATCAGATATCGACGACTATTGAGGCGATGGACTGCAGAGGGTTACTCAAGAGCAACGAGAAACAGGAGCAACGAGAAAGTGGCAGAAGAACAGTTCAAAGCTCTTCTCAACAAGAGTATGATCCAACAATCAAAAACAATTGCCAGCGGGAAGACAGGTTTCTGCCAAGTCTATAATCTCATGCATGAAATCATCATTTCAAAGTCTGAAGATGAAAACCTTGTTCTTGTTCTAGATGACCACATCACCTCGCACTCTAAAGATAAAGTACGCCACCTTGTTGTGAGCGAGAGCTGGAGCAGAGAAAAGAACGATATGCAAAATATAGTGGATATGTCCCACATACGATCTCTGACAGTCTTTGGAGAGTGGAGATCATTTTTCCTTTCTGAGAAGATGAGGATGCTTCGGGTGCTTGATTTAGAAGATGCATATGGTCTTCAGGATACTGACCTTGTGCCAATTGGAAAGCTTCGTCATTTAAAGTACTTGTCTCTACGAGGATCTTTTGGAATCTTCAATCTTCCAAATTCCTTTGGTAACCTGTTGAACCTGGAGACACTAGATATCAGGGGAACATGGGTTACAAAGTTGCCTGCAACCATTGGTAGGCTACAAAACCTGAAATACCTCCATGCTGGCATGCCACCATATGATGAGGATGACACCAGAAGCTCTGCTCTGATATCAACAATTTTAGGAGGATATCGTGAATACAGGTCAGACCCCGAAGGCGTGACAAACAGGATTTTTGTATCATTTATCATGTTGTTCATCAGCGGTTGGTTAAGAAACCTGGATCTATTTAGTGTTGAAGTGCCAAGAGGGATTGGGCGGTTGAGGGCCATTCACACACTGAGCATCATGAACATTGCACGGGGGAAGGCCTTGCTCAAAAACCTCAAAAAGCTTACCCAACTTCGTAAACTAGGTGTGTCTGGCATCAACAAGAATAACTGCAAAGAACTCTGTTCTGCCATTGCCGGCCATGGCCGCTTGCAGTCCTTGTTACTGCGGGCAGAGGGTAAAGTTGGTTTAGAAGGTTGTTTGGATAACATGTCCCAACCTCCTAAAGACCTTAAGAGCCTCCAGTTATACGGCAATCTGGTGATATTACCAGAATGGATTAAGAATCTTGAAATTCTACAAAAATTGAGCCTTCGCAATACCAATCTCAAGGCGGATGCTACCATGGAAGTGCTTGGAAACCTACCAATGCTAGCAATTCTACGGCTCCAGGACAATGCAATCAAGGAGGAAGAACTCCGAAATGAACGGGGTGAGGAGAATGAACTCCGAAATGAACGGAGCGAGGAGAATGAACTCCGAAATGAACGGAGCAAGGAGAATGAACAGGAGAATGAGCAGAGCAAGGAGAATGAACTCCAAAATGAACGGAGTGAGGAGAATGAACAGAGCGAGGAGAATGAATTCCGAAATGAACTCCATTTCCATCCCAGGTGTTTCACAAGTCTGACAGCGCTGGAGTTTATCTCTTGGTATGACCTCAAGTCAGTGATATTTGAACAAGGAGCGACCCCTAAACTTGAGGTGCTACTGGTGGACCATTGCTGGTCCATAGACCAAGGTGGGTTTATTGGGATAGAAAGTCTTGCAACCTTAAAGGAAGTTTCGCTCCAAGGTGAGTACAACACCAAATTCAAGGAAGAACTGCAGCAGAAACTTAACATGAACAAGGCCAAACCAAATCTAAAGATTCTGTAATACAAAACTGCCACTGGTTTTATAGAAGTTGTTCGTCCATATTCAAGTACATGGCATTGTATCATTCAAGTAGCTTTTCAAAATTATGTAGGAGTATAATTCTGACAATTTCAACATTACGTTTTACTCACATTTTTATCCTTTATGTACCATTCTCTTAAGTATAGTATAAGTTTTTACTTTCCTGGTTTGGTTGTGTATATCCTTCATGGATATAGAGAGCGGATTAATGAAAATCCATTATTAAAAAAAAGTTTTTACTTTCCAGGAGAAAATTGTAGTACCTTTACCATCTTATTGTCAATTGCAAAGACAAAAAGAAAAGAAATTGGCACATCTATCGGTGTATATATCTCTTCTATTATAAAAAGAGTTGGCACATATATTTTATCAGTGTACATATCTCTACTATTATGAAAATTGAAGATGTTTTTATATGTATTTTGGTACGTCATCGTGTTTAAGGCCTTTAAAAAAACTCGCAGGTTAACTTGAGATGAGAGACAAACTCCTAATTGCAGCTCATGATTTTCTAAAAAAAAATATCCATGTGCATTCCTACATTGATTTTTACCTTAACTAAACTGTATAACAATAATAAGACTAAAATAGCCTCCACCTGTTATAACGTATGAGCATTTTTTTTCTAGTTGTATAAAATAATAAAATGCGAGGAAAGCTTCAGGGCCTGTTCTCTCAGTTCGGCTCCTTCAGTCCAATCGTTTGATCGCTTCTACTCATCTGCTCAATCAATGGCTGCTGTGCTCCCTCACTGCACGTCTGCACCCGCCTAAACCTTCTGTTAATTCATCATCAACTACAGTACATATTTCCTTGTAAGTACGTGTATTCCCACGCAGTTAACGACGATCCCCTTGTTAGAGAGCGTGCCGCTGCCGATGCAGGCACAGGAGCTTCACGCCGGATTCTGCATTCCGGCCTCTTCATCGCCTGCTTTGCCCTGCTCGTCACTAGCTCCGGCGACCTGCGCCGTCTCCTCGGCTTCCTTGGAGCTCCTGCGTGCGTGCATCAGACCTCTGTCAGTTTCAAGAGAAATAGCAAAAGATTACAGAACCATGCAAGCATGTCAGGATGCAGCAATTGACAGCTTAAAGGCAGCATACTTGTATGAGTAGATGAGGAGACCAGCCGCCGTGCCGACGAAGGCGACGAAGTAGATCCAGTCCACCTGGCCATAAGCAAAAAAAAACACAGCTTTGATCAGTATTCAGTACAGTTCAGTTAAAGAATTGATCACCATGTGTAGAGATATGTGCATTGAGAGTGCAGACCTTCTCATGGTACGCAAAGATTCGGATCAGAACAGCCCACATGTCTGAAGTCAGCAGTGAGAGGTTCAGCATGGTTGCCCCACATATCTGCAACAGGCAACTCAACTATAAGCAACGGAACATACTCTCTCCGTCCTAGGAAAAAATAACTTCTGATTATTGTCAAAAGTTGAGGTTTTTTTTACAGAGAGTGAAGTGCGAGTTCATTGACACCATTTTTATCATACAACTGTTAGGTTGTCATCTCTGAAATTTAGTCAGCAATTTCTATCAGTGAAAAGCACAACAATGTGTCATACCTTCAGTACTGTAGGTACAGTTGAGTAGAACAGGAACATCGCTAATGCGAATCCAATAAAAGGAAGCACCTGTGAGAATAGTAGAAATAGTCATGGCAAGAAAATTAATGGTTACCAATTGCCAACAGATATAAAAGATGATCGGGTTTGCAATTTTGGTTCGAAATTTATGAAACTGTGGACCCCCCCCCCCCCCCCCCCCCCAAAAAAAAAGAAAACACAAATAAAGAACGGAACTATTTTGCCCGAAAATTCCATTTTTCTGATTTAACAAAAATTATTCAAATTTGTTCCAAAATTACCCTGCAGATTTGAAGCAGATGAGCATTGGAATGGTTCGGCTGGGTGGTCACCAAGGTTCACAATCCCACCGAAAACCAGTTCGGATTCACGAAAAAACGAAAAAAGACTTCTCGGGCCAACTCAATAACACAGATTACTCTCTTATTCGGTAATAATCTTATAAAATTTGTCCGAATTTCATCGTTTTTTGCTGGTTTACCAATGTTTTTTGCAGAACCGGAGATACCGCTCGTGAGACGTTTACGTTCCGGTAACGGGGTTGCGAACCATGGTGATCACACAGAGTTTTCATTAAATGATTTTGTAAGTTGCCAAGTATTAAAACCATTTTGCTGTTTGTTTATAACAAACAGAGGCTTAAACAAAAGTGTGAAGAAGTTCCATCATGGCTAGTACTGCTCAAAAATAGTGTGCCATGTGCAAAGTAGGAGGACGGAGACTTACTGCGCCAGCAGTCCATTTGATTGAATGAAGTTCTTTTCGCTCAAGTATACTTCTGTAGCTATGTCAAGGAAAAACTACAGGGTGTACTGTGTACAGCAGTTACAGATAAAGAAAAACAGAATTTTGCAAATGTGATCAATCCATCACGATCGATGAGATGACATACTAATAAAGTAATCAAGATGCTGAATACGGATTCGCTTCCAACAGAAGGATTGCTTGAACAGAAAAATATCAACTAAAATAGAAGGATTAAGTCCAAGGATACATTTGTATTCCACTGATAACAGCTCCAAAAAGTCCCAACATTGCCATCAACTCAATTCTGTTACTTTTCTTGACCAGGTACTCCTGAAATATTAGGGAGAAAAAAATGATAAATATGTTCATGTGCTGTTGACTATACATCATGCCAATAAGCAAACAGATAATTGCCACATGCAAATGGGTAAAGGTGGAATGAAATACTCTGTGACTTGTGAGTGATAAGAATTGCTACTTACCTCTGTAACATTGCTGCAAGCATAAAGCATGGAACCAAAGATTACGAGCAAATCTCCCTTCAAAGGGTTTGGTCCTTCTGCAATACATTTCAGAAACTGTACTTATATTCTGATCACTGATCAGAATTTGTGAAAAAAAACACAAAAAATATATATTGCTGTAACTAGTACAAATTGCATCATGAGAAGTTATGTCCTTACTAGATCGATCAGAGGCATGGACATCAGAAAATACTACTAATATAAGTCCGGCCACGCAAACTCCAACACCGATGAACTTCCTGAGCCCATACTTGGTCTTCAAAAATATCCATGTAAGAATAATCACACAAGGAATTGACCAGCAATCCAAGAGCATCACGCTTGTCAAAGATGTGTACTGATAAGACTTCACAACTGTTTAAACAACAAGAGATTTGCATGTTTTCCAAAAACAAAAAACATGCCATTTTATTAAATAGAAATTACATTAACACATAAGTGATAAAAGTAGTCTATAATTTTTTGCTTCTTTTTGCTACATACCTATATAATTCGCTTCCACGTCAATAATCCCAAGGATCAAATAGTAGTACCATTTTATCTGCACGGAAGAAATGGAAAACTTCCAATCATTATCCTAGATAGTTTCACATGGTTGTGCCAACCAAAAACCAAATACTAGTCTACAAAGTACAAACTCTGAAGAGCAGAATCAGAATAAGCATCAGTCTCATCGAACATGTAGATAAAGGCAGCAATCACAGGTCCTGTCTATAAAGATAAGATATGCCAATCTTGTAGTAGCCTACAATCATCAACGGTGCAGAAGGAAAACAATGCAAACCAAACTACTACCAACTAGTCAAAAAGAATAAACTGAAGGCTGGCCATGTGCTGAAGTCTACATATATAGCTAAGAGGAGCAACAGTCCAGGACTCCAGGTTCAGTACGTTTCTGAACAATTTCATGTCTGAAAAATGCTCATCAAACATCTCACTATGACAACTATATACAAAATTTCGCTGGAGATTGAGTACGAAATTTCACTGGAGATTGAGGACACAGGATGTGGAACGTACCGTGAGTGGCTGCCTCCGGTAGATGAGTATACCTCCATAGATAAGGGCGAGAAGGATGTAGTTCAACAGAGACTGAGATGTTGGTGCATTGATACCTGAAAAAAAAATCATTTCAGCAATGAGAAATTGGCCCTTGTGTTTACTTAATTAAAATTGATGCTCCACGGCACCTTCTGAACAGTGGCGGATCCACCATGGGGTCTCTGGGGTCTCGAGACCCCACTACCCATATTGTAACCATGGGAGACCCCATGAAGAACCCACTAAATTTTTTTGTCATACATCTATTAAAAGAGGAGACTATAATTTTGTATAGTTACGAAAGGGCATGTAGCTTAGTGGTTACAGTGACCTGAGTAGTACCCCAAGGTCCTGAGTTCAAATCTCCTATAGAGCGAATTTCAGATTGGGTTGTTTGCGGGGCTAAGTTCCCTACTTCAATGGCCGTATATATCCGGTTGGATGTAGAGGCCGGGTAAAAAATACCCTTCTCTAAAAAAAATAATTTTGTATAGTTTGTTCAGACCCTCCTGTTAATCTTTCCTGGATCCGCCCTGCTTCTGAACTGACATGACAACATCCAAACTAACTGACACTAATTAAAAACACTCATCTTTTCCCCTGGTAATTTTGTTAAACGAAAAACACGAACTAAAAGAGGAGAACCTTGACGACATCAGATGATGCATAAAGCCCCTTAGGCAGTAAAAGCCATAATTTAATCGAAAGGCTCCAAGAAATATCTTTTCTGTCTAGCAAAGGCTCTGCAGAGCAACAACACAAAAGATGCAGGAACAATCCCGAATCTTTGTGTTCTCCTTCTCCATCGCTGCACCACTCGAGAAGTCAAAAGGGTAATCTTTATTTTTTTTCCCTCCTGGAACTAATTACCTCATCAAAAAAAGTGAAAAAAAGAAATCCCAAACTTTTTATCACGGAAAGAACGAGAAGTCTCCACCGTCCAACTGAGAGCCAATCGTAACAAACTACTGCTACTCCAAATAAACAGCACAAAGAAAAAAAAACAAAAAAAAAACAGGAGAGGTATGATAGGAAATTCGCTGTTTCGTAGGGCAGTGATACGATCATCCAAACCAACAGATAAGATTGTCATCATCACCTCGGCGGGCGAGCTCGGAGGAGGAGAAGCCGGTGGAGGTGATGAGCAGCGACACGAACTGCCCCAGCGCCAGCCCCAGCAGCACATCCCTCCGCATCCACCTCGCCACGCAACCACCGTCTTCCTCAGCCGCCGGCAGCAGCGGCGGCGCCATTCTCCCCTCCCACCCCGCAACCGCAAGGGCCCAAACCTCTCGGCTCTCGCGTGGCGCGAGCGCGTGCAATGTATGGTTGGGTTTTGGAGGGATTCGCGGGAGATTTGGATATGGCGTTGAGGAGTGAGGGAGTCGTGGATGATAGGGAGGGAGTAGGAGATTAGGTTGGCGCGGGGGGAAATTATTGGGGAGGATCGGAGGGTTGGTGATGGAGGTTGACGTCTCGTGAATCGTGCGGGGGCCATCTGGGCCGTCGGATCCTTCTTTCCTTCCTGACTTGACGCCGCTTTTGTGTTGAGCTGTTTGGACTTTGGAGGTTGGTTTTGGATGCGTTGCAGGCGACAAAAACGGTTTACGCCACTTGACTTCAAACTTCCAAACTTTCCCATCACATCAAAACTTTCCTACACACATAAACTTTCAACTTTTCCGTCACATCGTTCCAATTTCAACCAAACTTCTAATTTTAGCGTGAACTAAACACACCCTGGATATGCGATTCCCACATGTAAACTTTAAACCTTCAGCTTTAGATAAACAAAAAAGATTTGAAATAAAAGAGGATTTCAAGCAAATTTAATTTGTAGTAATAAGATGACATATCAGGGTGGTGATGTGGCCAGAGGTGACTATAGGGATATATGGGGCCTGTTCACTTTGATGGCATTTTCAACCTTACCAAATTTTAGTAAAGTTACTAAAAAAGGGTTACACTTAGTTTGCTGCCAAATTTTGGTAACTATATAAGAAATCCTGTCAAAATTTTAACAAATTTGGTAAGGTTGAAAATGCTATCAAAGTGAACAGGGCCATGGTTTGGAAAATATATTTTTTTTTACTAAACATGGTACAAATATAGGTGCTCACAACGCGTGCGCCTTTATCTCTATTAACGTGCATCCTACCTTTATAAATGCCTCCAAAAACTTGAATCGGTATATTTTAAAATTGATGAAGTTATCATGGGTGTCTTCTTGTTGATACGGTTGAAGTCAATCAGGTGCCCCAGAATTCAACTGGAACCTTAAAATTGTCTCTGAGTGATGCACATAGATAGCCCCAACTCTCAACGAAAACACAGTTACAAAGTTAAAGCAAGCAACCAATTAGTCAAAAAACCTCTGCGAAACATCCACCAGCATGTCTGACTTACCTCTCAGTAAGAGAGTCACACGAGTAAATTCCTGTGGCAAAAAACCAAACCAAACCGTTCGACCTTTTTCTTGATGTGAAACCATTAGCACACCCGACAGTGACAGATGCTACTAGCACCATTAGCATGATACTACAATGAAAAGGCCATAGATGCATACACATGGGTGTGTTCGTGACTCCCTTTTCCCAACCCCTCTCTCATTTTCCGCTCGCACGCTTTTCAAACTGCTAAACAGTGTAATTTTTTACAAAAAGTTTCTACACAAAAGTTGCTTAAAATATCAAATTAATCTATTTTTGAAAAAAGTTTAGCTAGTACTTAATTAATCACGCGCTAACGGACTTTTCCGTTTTCCGCAAATACTGTTCTGGTTGGGAACGTCTACAGGCGAACACAGCTAATCGGCCTGTTCGGTAGCACTTTTTTACAGCTGTTTGGCTGTGATGGACAGCCCAGCTGTTCGGCTGTGAAAACAGCTGCAACCACTCCCCTCTAAGACCCTGTTTAGATGGGAGTAAAACTTTTAAGTCCCTATCACATCGAATGTTTGAAAATTAATTATAAATATTAAACGTAGACTATTAATAAAACCCATCCATAATCTTGGACTAATTCGCGAGACGAATCTAATGAGCCTAATTAATCCATGATTAGCCTATGTGATGCTACAGTAAACATTCTCTAATTATAGATTAATTAGGCTTAAAAAATTTGTCACACGAATTAGCTTTCATTTATGTAATTAGTTTTGTAAGTAGTCTATATTTAGAGGGACTAAAGTTAAATCCCTGAATCCAAACACCACCATACTACAATGAAAAGGCCATAGATGCATACACATTCATGAACTCTGCCTGTTGGGGGAGAAGAAAGGATGAACTTTCAGAGTTTCAGATAGACAGTGAACTGACGGAGAGACGGACGGACGGTGAGGCCTATATAGCTTTCATCATTTGAACAGAGACATTTCGCCGGGAATCTGCTCTCCCCTTTTGACCCACCCCCAAAGCTGTACTCGTATTGTGCTGTGCAATCTTTCATGCCAAAAAGCGTTTGGAGCGTTCCATCGCCACAAAGATCCACCACGCCGTGTCTCTCTCTCTCGTGGTTTCTCCTTCTTCGGGTGTGTTTAGTTCCTAAAAAAAATTAAAAGTTTGAAGAAAGTTGAAAGTTTAAAAAAAAAAGTTAAAAGTTTATGTGTGTAGAAAAGTTTTTGATGTGATATGATGTGATAGAAAGTTAGGAATAGGGGAAAAACTAAACACGGCCTTCTTCTTTTTTTCATGTTGCTCTGTGAACTGAAAACTGATAAGATAACAGTGCTCCAATATCTCTACTTTTACACTGAAAAACACTGCTTCTTGTGTCTGTTGGTTTTCGGTTTTCTGAATCTGAAGAAACTCGCTGTCTGCCTTCCTGTTTCTACCAACCGCGCTTACCCACCGCTTACCCTCTATCTGATGGGCCTTGCTCCAGCTCCACCTGCGTTGTTGGTGACGTGTCACGGTCCAGCCCGTTAGTGAGATGGGCCGCTTGGTTGTTGGTTCGAACAGATCGCACCACGGGCCCAACACACGTACCTTTTCAGGGCATATGGGCCTAGCTTCAGAGTCTCTCAGACTCACAGTAAGCCTACTGCTTCCGTCTTCGTCAGAAATTCATCTCAACTGCTCCTTCCGTTTCCATTTCAAAATATAGTAATATAAGATTGGAATGGATAAATTCTAATACGACGTACTATGATGTATTCCTATCAATTCTAAGTTACTATATTTTAAGGTGCAGTAACACTGTAAAAGTAACAACCCAAATGATTTTGACCATCAATCGTGGTAGATCGACCTAGCAACTGCGAAGCCGGCACCATGGTAGCTCAACTACACACTTCAGACACTCAGATGTCCCTTTCCCCTTCATCAACTCACGTCTCCGTCTCCTTGTAGTATCTGACTTTTAAGGTTTAATCGCAGTCGGTTTTAACCCACAGAAATAAAATGATTTTGACTCATTTTCACTTGTTCAGTGATGATTTAGACTGTGTTTGATAGAGGGGGCAAAGAGAGAAAAAAAATCTCTTGTATTTCACGTGCACATTTGTCGAGCTGTTAAATAATATTTTTTTAAAAAAATATATAGAAAGATTGTTTTAAATATTATATTAATCTATTCTTTAAATTCTAAATAATCAATACTCAATTGAGTATTAAAAAAATCATAGGCTAATGGTTTACATTTTTTACGTACTTCTAAATCTTTTCCATTTCCTTCCCTTTGGAAAAGATTAGCAGAGTATACTAACATGTCTTCTAGATTATAATAATTCATCATAACAATATAAAAATTTGTTTCAGATTAGTCCTAATAATTTAGGTTATAATAACCTTAAGCCGAATCCTTAATCACGTTTTGAAATGAAATCCGCCGATTACCCCATGTGGTCTCTTCTCAGCAGCAAAGCCAAAGCCTGAGCTCTCACAAGTCTCAAGTAGGAGTAGAAAACTCCTCGGCCGTATCGCCTAACTACACCACCCCATCTGCTACTGCTCGCTCCCCGCCATGATGCTGCTCGCCCGCGCCCTCCTCCGCTCCCGCCTCCGCTGCCCGCCGCTGTCTGCTGCGGCGGCGTCGACGGCGGCGTTCTCGTCGGCCCCGTCGCCGGCGGCGGCGGAGGCGGAGCGCGCGGTACGGGACGGGCCCAGGAACGACTGGAGCCGGCCCGAGATCCAGGCCGTCTACGACTCCCCTCTCCTCGCCCTCCTCTTCCACGGGGTACCCATCCCAATCTCTCCTCTCTTTTTTTTTTTTTTTTTGTTCTGTCTGTGTATGTGTGCTCGCTTGATTGGTAATCTTTTTTTTTCTTTACGGCCTTCGACTTCAATCTGTAGTTATTCTTTGCCGTTAGGAAAGTTTATTATTAGGAATGAGAGAGAGTAGATGAGGAGCAACGAATGCGATGCCTTTCTTTGTTTCTAGATGTGCTTGAGAAATGCTCTCCCTTTTTGCTAGTGAAATGAATGGGAGAAGAATGAATTGGTGGGCTTCCTGTAGTAGCAGCCGGGGGAATAGTGATGCCAAGATAAACTTTTTTTACTTTGTGGATCCTGGTTCTCGGTGGATGTAGTTCTCGATAAACATCTTATTTTTTGGTGGCATCTGGGATGATGAGTAGTGGATACTTCTCTTTTTTTTTTAACTTTTAGTCAAATATCTAATATTATGGCTATAGCATCAGGTAGACTCGCGTCCATGTCCAGCTAGTACTGCCTGGAATTAGTAGTAAGATGATACTAATCTGTCACCGAAGTTTCGATACATGATGGTGATTAGCATCAATTATGACATACTAGAGCATTTTAGTAGTGGGACTACCAATTATTCACACCAAACTTAGTGCGGATTTTGTACTTGGTGTTGGGTGAGATTTGCCACTTAGGATCGCTGAACTGTGGGAAGTGATGATTGACGCAAAGCATAATGCTAAGCACCAACTGAAAAGGCTTTAACATTCAGGGGATATTATTTGTTTACTGTTGTTATAGCAGGTGCTAACTTTTTTATTGTGTACAATCACTAGTGCTTAAATTTGTGTGTTTGTTCCTGAAAAAAACTTGAAATGATATGTACTATCCCTTTGCTATCTAGAAATTACAATGTGCTCATATGGATTTGAGGCTAAGCTTTTGCTTGGTCAAGCTCTAGTATTAATAGGAAGTAATGCCCTCAAGGGCATTTATAATCTGGAAATTGGTGCTAAGGATTTCCCATATAGAGGCTTCAAACAATTCGGACTTGATATTGCAAATTTAGCTTGAGTAATGAATGGCCCATATCAAACATGTTTGGTCACAACAATCTGCAACGATCTGACTGGTTTGATGCACGATAGCTTGTCAGCATTCATTCAAATGCATATCTTGGTCGCATTATTAGCTTAGTGCATGTCTGTTGGTTATATGTTGAACATATTTCCCAAGCTTTTCGTTGATCATTTTAGTCAAAGGGGAAGGAAAACTATTGTCCAGCCTTCACATTAGTCAATAGGGAAACAGCTCTCAATTGCAATGTATTTTCACTTAATCAGATAATGCTTGCATTTTCCATAGGCTCAAGTCCATAGAAGTGTCCATAAATTCAGAGAAGTGCAACAGTGCACTCTTCTTTCAATAAAGACAGGTGGGTGCAGCGAAGATTGTTCATACTGCCCCCAGTCCTCAAGATACAGTACAGGATTGAAGGCACAAAAATTAATGAATAAAGATGCTGTCTTAGAAGCAGCAAAAAAGGTACTGTTTTTGTAACTTTTATCTCAAGGTGACCAAGTTCATTTATGTTGTTGTTTTTAAAAAATCTTGCGAAGTGGTAACATGAGTTCTTTCTTACAGACTGAGGACTTCAGCTTTAGTTCAGAAAATTATGGGTTGTAATATCATTTCACATTATTTCTTCTGATCTATTTCCGCTCAGGCAAAGGAGGCTGGGAGCACCCGCTTTTGCATGGGAGCAGCATGGAGAGAAACCATTGGGAGGAAAACAAATTTTAATCAGATCCTTGAATATGTCAAGGACATTAGGTATTATTTTTGAAAGATAACACAGTAGAATTATTGTGTGCAAGTATTTGGCACAGTCTTGCATAACCATGCACTGATGCACATGCTCTCTTCCATGCCATTGCTATGTCATCATTAGTTTATTCTTCTGTTTTTTTGTATTTCCTAACATATTAGTATTGTCAATCTTGAATGTAAAAATTAAACTAGTCTTTGCATGTTCACTTACAAACAGACGTACTCTTGAGCCATATAGGACACTGACTTAAGCCTATGCATACATTACAATAGAATATTTGCATGAAGGTAGTTTTCTTGCTTTATCATTATCTTGACTTTGATTTACCATTCTATGGATAAATCTCTGCAGAGGTATGGGCATGGAGGTCTGTTGCACTCTCGGCATGCTAGAGAAGCAACAAGCTGAAGAACTCAAGAAGGCTGGGCTTACAGCATATAATCATAATTTAGATACATCAAGAGAATATTACCCCAACATTATTTCCACGAGATCATATGATGATAGACTGCAGACTCTTGAGCATGTCCGTGAAGCGGGAATAAGCATATGCTCAGGTGAATATCAGTGTTACAGGCATTCCTCCTGTACTTTACAAATTTCAGGGTAAATGCATGTTTATCTTTGCCGTGTGTATGTAACGGGCATAATTGGGCTGAGGGACATTAGTCCTTGTTGAGGTTTCCTGGACCTAGCCATGGTGGCACCAGGGAGGGAGAGAATAAGGACTACTTACAAACTTTTCTCCAAGATCCAGCAAATAGCTAACAAATCGATAGTAGCCATGCGGGTACTGTTGATGTGCAATTTCACTGGCCCTAGGGAGGCTGACTGCTGCTTGTATATGGGCCCTAATGGGCACTTAATGACTTCAATGTATAACCTGAAGCGCCATGCTCTGTGTGCAGGTGGAATTATTGGTCTTGGAGAGGCAGAGGAGGACCGTGTAGGATTGTTGCATACATTGGCTACTTTGCCTGCACACCCAGAGAGTGTTCCTATTAATGCATTGGTTGCTGTCAAAGGCACGCCCCTTCAAGATCAGAAGGTATTCCGCGCTGCTGATTAGTTGTTCTAGGTTGGATATTTGCATCTAGCATCAGGATATATAAACTGTGCAGACTATAATAAGCTTTGGTATAAGATTATATGTTGTGATTTATGTATCCATTATCTCTAATTAACATTCAACTTCAGCCTGTAGAGATCTGGGAAATGATCCGCATGATTGCCACAGCTCGAATTGTGATGCCGAAGGCAATGGTGAGGCTTTCAGCAGGACGAGTACGGTTCTCCATGCCAGAGCAAGCGCTCTGCTTCCTAGCTGGGGCCAACTCCATCTTCGCTGGTGAGAAACTTCTAACAACCGCAAACAACGACTTTGATGCGGACCAGGCGATGTTCAAGATCCTTGGTCTGATTCCCAAGGCTCCAAGCTTTGGTGATGAAGCACCAGCTGCAGACACTGAGAGATGTGAGGAAGCTGCATCAATGTAGAACACCAATAGAAACTCTTGAGAACACGTTCGGTGCGAAAGTAGCACCATTATTTCCGGTTAGCGCATTGTATTGTAGAGATTACAATATCTTGTAGTAAGTTAGAAAAAGATCGACCCAAATAAATAGGGAATTTTCTGTATCATTGTTCTTGTTGTGCCATTGTGTGACATTTCAATCAGCTTCAATCTCAGTTTTCCTTTTTCCTCTTTGATGCTACACTGAAGTACTGATCATTATCAAATGAACCTACATTGTGAAACTGTGACCATTGTTTGAAGAACAAGTAGCCACTGATGTTGTCACTAGATAATAACCAGTTTACCCGACCTGATTGCGATAGCCTGATAGTCTGATGGCTTGCTTCACACCTGATGTTGGTGCATGCATAAGCATGACAGTGACAGGCAATCTGAAATTGGTGTCAGATCCTGCAATCTTATGAGTCGTGAAACTCATGGCATGATGTAGTCTCATATGATTGGTCCAAATAAACACCGACCATTGTTGCCTTTTCAAGGGACCTGTAGATTGCCATTGCCTGTACTTGAGGCCATGATCATCAGTACAAGCCTCTACCAAAAGGTGAAGGAAGGCATCAACTTTTCCTTTTCCATCTCAAAAGATTTGAAAATAAAAAGGCATCGTTTTTGCATGGAAAACCTTAACGTAGACGTTGATTAATAAAAAGTTTGGCCACATGTCGCTATGTAGTATGTTCAAACTTGCAATGACGGATAAATTTACAACAAAGGATTGCGAGGACCTACGCAACAATTCCAGTTCCATGATGATTCCATCGTACGTGTGTCATGAGTGAAATTGGGGCTGAAATTAGCACTTAAAACTTCTCTTGGAAGAACACTTTGCACGTGGAGGCAACTCAGCATCAGGCTTTCGAAGAAAAGAGAAGAACATCCAACGAATATAGAACAATAGAACATGCTATCTCAGTATAAAATCAATACTTTGGTCCAAAAAGAACATGCATGTCTTGACCGTACTATAGAAAAAGAAATAACGATGGAGCACAAATCTTCAGTATTTATGCTAAGGCCTTGTTCTAAACTCTGCATTGTTTCACCTTTCCTTTTTCACAAAATTATATTGTTCCATATGATTGTACAAAATTTAAATTTTCATGTCTCAGCCAACTGCTTACCAAACAAGCCGCTTATCTCGAGTAACACGTAGGGCAGTGGTATGTTATGAGTTTAGGTCCCAAGAAAGTTGTTTCCGAGTTTGATGACCTCACTCTAAATGTAAATGCTACTATTCCAAACTACCATAAATGCTAAAACCAAATAAAGCATATCTTCCAAAGTTTTGGTTTCACCATAAATTTTCTTTTCTGAATAGCGGTCAACTAATACATTGTTATTAGTGGCGGAGCTAGGAATTTAAATCTGTGGGGTCAATTACTAGTAGTTTGTATTTAAGTGGGAACATTTCTCTAAATTCTTTTGGATTTATACATGAAAATCAAGGTTTATAGGATGTTTTTCAAAAAGCTGTGGGGTCAGCCGACCCCACAGAAATGGCCTAAATCCGCCACTATTTGTTAATAAGACGTCACTAAACTAATCACAATAGAGGGGTCTAGAACAACAAAATAAAACCATTTCAAGAAAAGAAAGAAACTATATACATACACGCCGACACATTTTCTTCTCCAAATTAGTCGAAACTTGTGCATAGAACGAACCCTAAGCCTCCCTTCCTCTCTAACATCCATTCATCCCACCCCTCCCCCCTCTTTTTGCCGCAATCTCCCTACCTCCACCTTGCCCCTATTGAATCCACGGCCTCCCTAACCTTTTCTACTGACTTCACATATGTGGTGCTTTCCTTCCCATGTCCAACGATCGCCATCAGATACATACTCCAGCACCACCTGATGCTCCTAGCAGCTACTTCCTTTTCACCCCACCTACCACTGCCCACTGTCCACCCTTATCTTACAGCTACACTGAGGCTACTTACATAGTTGTCCCTACCACCTTTGATACCCGGGCCCTCCTCCCAATTCCCCTCCACACCCGCACTCCCAAACTCAAAACTTTATCTGGATGTGCCGCCACTTAGGTTCCAAGATTTCATCGGATATGAAGGCGAATTTGGTGATTTGAGATAGGGTCAACGAGGTATCGGATCCCTTACCTAGGTTGACCCTGGGGGTCTACATATTTGCAACATACTCTTTCCATGTGTTTTCTCATTTTCTATCTTTTCATTCTATCTATGTACAATTTTAGATTACAAAGCTCATGTCGGCTCGATTGTCAGTCTATGCTCTCACGTCAGCTTTTTTTTTCTACAAGAACCCCTTTTCAATTTTAGTTTTAGATTCACTGCTAGAGAATAAGACATCTTGATATATGATTTTTGGAGTCGATCAGAATGCCATAACTTAGACTAAATTGATAAAAAAAAAGCCATAGATATATGTATATCAGCACTGAAATAGAAGGTGACTTTGGATGTTGAACAAAAGCTCGTGACTTAGATTTAAATCATGCCAAAATCTATATATTATAGATATATATGTATATCAATACCAAAATAGAATAAATACAACTTTTTTAGAAGGGAGAAACCTTTTAATTGTGATTATTAACATCCCAAATCACCCCTCTTTGTTGTATACTACATAGAAAATCCACAAGTATACTGCTAGTATAAATTTCTCAATTCTAAAAGGTCACTTTAAATTTCTCGGTTACAAACAAACTGCTTATATTGAGTAACATGTAGGGTGAGTTATGAGGTTTAGGTAGCAAGAAAGTTGTTTCTAAGTTTGATGACCTCATTCTTCATGTAAGGGCTACTTTTTCAACTACCATAATAAATGTTGTTAACTCCAACCTACCATAAATGCTACTATTCCAAACTATGATAAATGATAAAACCAATTAAATTATGTGTTCCAAAGTTTTGGTTCCGTTGCATTTTTTTTCATTTGTAAATAGTGGTCAATCAATATATTGTTAATAAAACTGTGTTAAACTAATCACAATAGATGGGTCTTGAAAAACAAAATAAAATCATTTCAAGAGAAATAAAAAAGGAATTACATACATATACGCCGACACATTTTATTATCGAATTAGTCAAAACTTGTGCATAGGACAAACCTTATCTCTAACATCCATCGCATCCCCTCCTCTCTGTCCACCATCTCCCTTCCCCACCACCCCACCCCATCCAATCCTCCACTTTGTTAACCCCCTCGTCGCCGACTTCTCCAAAACCAGCTAATATCCCCGCTATGTTTTCTTTCCTATCTCCAGCGACCACCATCTACCACCACTTTCGTTTCATCCCATCCATGGCGCCCATTGTCATCCTTTGATGTTATGGCTACGACAACACTACTTTCATAGTCGCCCCTACCTCCTTTGACGCCTAGCCCGTCCTCTCGATCCCCTTCCACACCCGTGTCGCAAACTTGAAACCTTATATGGACGTACCCACGGCCTAGTTTCCTAGAAATCATCGAAGATGAGGGGGTGAGAATTTGGATATCCGAAGATGGGGTGAGGGAGATGGAGGGGGAGGGGAACATGGGTCGACCGAGGCGTCAGACCCCTTGCCATGGTTGGCACATGGTGTGAACAACTAGATCTACATGTCTGCACTACAAAATATCGAGGTATTTCTTTCGACGAATTTTCTCAATTTTGGTTTTGCTTAATTCTATCTATGTACAATTTTAGATTACAAAAGTTTGTATTTGCTCGATTGTTACTCTCATACTCTTGTGATTGTTTTGTTCTATCATCAAATTTTAGTTTTAGATTTACTACCAATAGAAAAGTCTTTGGTATACAAATTTTAGACATCGAATAAGGGGTATCTAAAAAATTACCATAAGTTTTTTTTTAAGTTTTCTGAGTGAAAAACTTTCAAATGTAACTATAGTATAATTAAAGTGTAACTGTACTGTAACTATACTTTAACTATGATATAACTTATATAAAACTTGTATTTAACCATGGTTTGGTTGGTTAGAACCGAGATCTTACGCATAACATATTTGAAACATGCAAAAATCTTGAGGAAGTCCGATGGCTAGAAATCAGCAAATTTGAGGATAAAAACTTATGGAAGTTCTCAAGCAATTCTGTTGAACAAAACCTCATAACTTAGACTAAGGGTGTGTTTAGTTGGGGAAAAGAAAATTTTTGGGTGTCACATCGAACGTTTGACCGAATGTCGGAAGGGGTTTTCGGACACGAATGAAAAAACTAATTTCAGAACTCGTCTGGAAACCGCGAGACGAATCTTTTGAGACTAATTAAGCCGTCATTAGCACATATGGTTTACTATAGCACTTATGGCTAATCACGGACTAATTAGGCTTAAAAGATTCGTCTCGTGATTTCCTCCATAACTGTGCAATTAGTTTTCTATTTATCTATATTTAATGCTTTATGCATGTGTCCAAAGATTCGATGTGATGTTTTTGGGAAAAAAATTTTGGGACTAAACGGGCCCTAAAGGCATGCCAAAAGTCACACCAAAACTGAAAGAACACAACTTTGCTGGTAGCCTGGGCCCTGTTTGGTTTCATGGGCTAATGTTTAGCCCTCACCTTTTAGCCTTAAATTAGCCCTAAGGATCCAAACATGTGGGCTAATTTTGAGCTAATTGAATTAGCCCCCTCAAAACATTAGCCCTCCAAGAGGTGCTAATGGGGCTAATTTTGTGTGGGACCATCAAAAAGCAGCTTTCTCTCTCCTTCTCTCTCCTCCCTTTCTACTCTCTCTCTCCACCTCCTTAGATTAGCCCATGGATCCAAACATACCACCCTAGGCTAATGTTTAGCCTATCAATTATGACTAAACATTAGCTCTCAAAATTAGCCCTGGGCTAATCTTTCACACAGGGCACTGATACAAGTGAGAACTGAAAGTGCAAATTGCATCTTCCAACCTCCTAATCTTGATTATTACATCCCAAAATTAGTGAATCCCTCCTCTTATTGCTTCACAGTTCCCAAAAGTGTACCACACTGGTATATAAAAACACACCCATCCTGTGTGCCTGCCGACTCGCCCACGCAACCTCGCATCTTTCCTTCCCCAATTCCCCCGTCCACCGGCCGCGGACCTCGCCGGAACCCTAGCCCCGCCGCCCCCTCCCCTCGATGGTTGCGTGGTCGGGGATGAGACGACGCCGAGATGCCCATGTCCAGCGACGAAGAGATGTTGGATGACGAGGACTATTACGACTACAGTGATGACATGGTGAGGACGATGATGGGAGCGGCGGCGGGGCGGGGGAAGATAGCGATGGGGAGGGGAGGAGGAGGGGGAGGAGGACCTGGTGGCGGCGACTACGAGGGCCGCGAGGCGGAGGGGAGCGACGAGGTGGTGTCCCGCCGCGAGCAGGTGAGGATTTTTTGGTCGGAAGCAGATCAGTGGTGGACTGGTGGTGGTGTTTTTTTTTTTTTTTCTTTTTCTTTTTTAGGCAGGAAGCGCGACGGTCGATTTCATTAAGATTTTGGGAAAAAAAAGTTTTCATACAACTCGAGATTACACCCCCCTTCGGTGTAGCTTAGCGGGGAGGCAAGGCGAGCTGAACGTAGATCAGGACCTGGAAGATCAGGGGTGCTAGATTGGTAGCGTCGAACGGTCTCGAGAATGGTGTCGTTTTGCTGAAATAAGGATTAGGATGAGCTTATGGCGTCCTTTTCTTTTTTTTTTCTTTTTTTCTGAAATGAGGATCGGGATGAGCTTTTGCGGCAGTTCTTAATTTTGATGTACCAGTCAGCTAACGCAACTGAAATATGTTGATAAGATTGATGGTCCAGGGTGCTTGTCATGTACTCGGATGTGTAGTAGTTGTTTGTGATTCACATCTGCTCTTTGGGAAATTAAGGAATGTTCTGCTTCCACACCTAGATGTGATCTATCTTCCGCTGTTAGGACAGCCTTGGGTGTTTTATACCTGTTCGCATTGTGCGCAAGCCGACAAGTTGATGATTACGTTAGTGCTAAGATGCTTAGATTGTTATCTGCTCAATCAATATTGATGCTATACATGGTGAATATTGATTAGTGAGCACAGGTTTACGCTTAAGGAATAACATGGTAGAGAGTTTAGTCTTTGTAATGGAACTCATGGATCGGTGATGATGTACTGCTTTCCTGGGTTTTGTTTGTGCTGATCCAAGCAAGGTTCACACCTGGGCATCAACAGACGTAGCCAAATCATGATCTATGTTAACCATTATATGCTTGATAATGTGTTGCTAGTTTGATAGCTTAAATACAAAGGTTAAAAGGCGGATAATTAATCGCATGCATCACGATGAAATACCATATGTTTCTAGAGAGCTTTCTGTGCTTTCTTTCCATAATTTCCAAGCTGGTACTGTGTTTGGTTGTTTTCGTTCATGTTGATTGGCACTTCTATGTCATCTTGTTTCACTGGATATCCTTGAGTGTCTCTAAAAACTGGCCCATGTTTGGTAACTATGGACAGAGATACATTGTATTAACTGAAAAGGATATAAATGAGCGTCAAGAGGAAGATATAGGCAAGGTATCTGCTGTACTATCGATTCGAAGGGAGGAGGCGTGTGTTCTTCTTCATCACTACAAATGGTAAGTTTGTTAACCGTCATTCATTGAATATTCTTTTATCATTATACTCCCTCCGTCCCATAATATAAGAGATTTTGGGTGGATGTGACATATCCTAGTACTACGAATCTGGACAGGTTTCTTAACCAGATTCATAGTACTAGGATATATCACATCCACCCAAAATCCCTTATATTTTGGGATGGAGGGAGTAAGAGTTTACTGAAATGAGATTGTACATATGTAATACATGGTGTAGTGAGCTATCCAAGTTTCCCTTGATGCACATGCAGTTTGTTTTTACTCTGTTACACTTTTCAAGGTGCTGTCTGCAAGCTTCCCTTTGATAATTTCTTGAAAATTATCACTGTGAAGTCTTAGGTAGTACCTCCAGATTTTGTATATGCTGGCAATTTAGTTTACGTGTCATTGCTGGTATGCAAGTGGTATGATGTGGGATTTTCTAACTACTTGACGGTTGGAATAAGCTGATCTTCCACTTTTGGAATGTAGAAATAAGGGTGCAGGTTTGTATTTGTTCTTTGTTAATCTTTATGAGTTCTCTGTGCAGGAACATCAGCAAGTTAAGCGATGAATGGTTTGCGGATGAAGAAAAAGTTCGTGATATTGTTGGATTACTTTTAAATGGAATTGATCTTCCTAACTCTAGAAAGGTTTGTATTATTTATTCAAATGCCAGTATATTGTTATCACTTGTTTGTTGTGCTGGCCACATGTCATATCTGATCAAACCTTTGGCTGTGGCTACATATACACTGTTTCTTACATCTGACAGCTGTTTTGGTTGCAGCTAACTTGTGGAATATGTTTTGAAGGGTATTCTTCTGATGCGATGAGTTCTGCTGGTTGTGATCATTTTTATTGCCATGAATGCTGGGAAGGTCTCTCTCTCTCTCTCTCTGTGCATGCTTTTGTGCATAACTTCCTTTTTGCAATTCCACCACTAGCTTAGATAGTTTCACCATCAGTGCTCATGTATAGACTATCTTGTAGACTTGTAGTTGTTGTTTTTGGTAAACATGATCAAGATCTGTTCCTGTGTTGCAGTTATTTTATTTTTCCCTCAGAATAATGAAAATTTCTGATAATATAAATTCAACCTTTCAGGTTATATTAGTGCTGCAATAAGTGATGGTCCAGGATGTTTGTCATTGCGATGCCCTGATCCATCTTGTGGTGCTATGGTTCTTCAGAACATGATTAATAAGTTAGCTAAAGATGATGATAAAGTGAGATATGCACGATTTATCTTACGTGCATATGTTGAAGATAGCAAGAAGGTAATATGTTTGAACAAGCTAACTAATTACTCCACTTGATAGTTCTTTGTGGAGTACCTATTTTTTATTGTTTATTTTTCTAACGATTTGAAATGATGAGCTGTGCTCTTTCTGTTAACCTTTTGTATAACCTATGGCATTTCCTGCAGACTAAATGGTGTCCAGCTCCTGACTGTACATGTGCAGTGGAATTTGTCAGCGATGGGAACTATGATGTCTCATGCAATTGCAAATTCAGTTTTTGTTGGAACGTTAGTATTTCTGGCTCCATTTTCCTGACGATTTAATTCTACTTTTTTTTATTGCTAGTGATGAAAAGTGTGGAGCTTCATCAATGCTTTGGTGATGTTTGCAGTGCACGGAGGAAGCTCATCGACCAGTGAACTGTGAGACTGTTTCTAGGTGGATATTAAAGAATAGCGCAGAATCTGAAAATATGAACTGGTATGGTTCAGGCTCAAAACTTTATTAAGCCATAGTGTACGGATAGTGTATAGATAAGGAATTCATTAATTTTTGTGGAGATAAATCTATGTTCAAACATTTGTGTTGTATATTTACTTCTTTTTTTAACCTATCCTTGATGCCAATATTGCAGCTATCTTCTAACTTTCCTCATGGTTATGAGTAAAAACTGAGGTGGTGAAAAAAATTGTGCATTTAATTTACGTACGTATATTCAGATGTTATGTATTCAGAAACATCAAACTTTGTGGACATCCTCATGTGTGACTGGTGGTCTGGAAGCGGAAGATTTGAGGATGCAAGGAACTGTGAACACTATTAACTCTTTGCTGAGTCAGGGCTGCAAGGGCTGATGCATTGTTTTTTAACAATATATTATGACGGAAAACATGTATTATATGTGGCACTGTGGCTTAAACCTCATAATAAACACCTCTTAATTTATGTTAAATACTTGGCATTGACTCCATTTTTATCAATTGATGACTTCTTTTTATGGAAAAACTTGTGGAGGCTCTAGTGAGAACATTATGCTGCTCAAGCGTTTTTGCCATGTTTACATTACAGGAATGTTTGCCTATTATACAATGCTGTTAGAATTGTATACCAATTCTTCAGTTCATGGCTAGTCCATGAATGCTCAAATGTATTTAAGGTCTTTATGTTGCTTGAAATCATCTAATCATGTCAGATGGTTTATCATGTTGTTGATGATCCTCAGGATACTGGCTAATTCTAAGCCGTGCCCGAAATGCAAACGACCAATAGAGAAAAACCAGGGATGCATGCATATGACTTGCACTCCACCTTGCAAATTTGAGTTCTGCTGGTATAGTCCAATGTCTATGCTTGCTGAAATATTTATGTCCATATTACTAGTGTATGTACCTCTCATTTGTTTTCTTTGAACATTTCAGGTTATGTCTGGGTTCATGGGCTGAACATGGGGAGAGAACTGGTGGATTTTACGCTTGTAATCGCTATGAATCAGCAAAGAAGGAGGGAGTTGTATGTTTTATCTTGAGACTATCCAATTGCATTTAGTAGAAGGAATCAGTTTCTAGATGTCTTGTGTATTTTGTTATTGCTTCTGTAGAATTAAATGTTTCAATCCCACAAGTCAATGTCGAGTCCAAATTGACAGTTTGTTCAATTAGTTCATTCATTCATAGAATCATAAGGGTTACTTTTTCCTAACTTAATTACCTCTAATGCAGTATGATGAGACTGAAGCAAGGAGGGAAAGAGCCAAAAATTCACTTGAGAGATACATGCATTACTATGAGCGCTGGGCATCTAATCAGACGGTATGTTCAACATGCTCAAGTTTGATGTCTCTTTGAGTTTTTTTTCTTTCTACAACAACTATACGTGCAGCTTTAGTCATTCTTGTGCTCATAACTTACTCTGTGTTTTTGAACCTTCTGGTTTACTTGGCAAGTGTTGTGTTGGCCATATGCTTGGGCAGATACTAATTTTGACTTAAATTCTTACCTACCGAATGTAGCCCAACTAGCTGCAGCTTTATTTGAAGATTACTTGCCAAGTTTATCTCTTACTCCCTCCGTCCTAGAATGTAGCAACCTAGGATAGGATGAGACCCATCCTAGGACAACGAATTTGGACATTCCTCATGTCCAGATTCGTTGTTCTAGGATGGGTCATCCTATCAACATTATGGGATGAAGGTAGTAGGTGCTAATAAATGCTCTTTTTTAATTTTTATGTTGTATTACCTTATCAGTTCATGATATAAAAAAATACAGTTCCAGATGTTTTTCTATACCTGATGGGTATATAGTTTCTAATCTACTGTACATGCTTGGGATGAATGTTCTGCATTGTTCTATTCTGAACTTGGAATTTTTTCTGCTGTAGTATGCAAGTTTCTGTACTGACATATTCACTTATATTGCCAGTCGAGGCAGAAGGCACAAGCAGATCTGCAAAAGGCAGAAAAGGAACAAGTAAGCATTCGCATCATGTTAGGTTGGGGGCGTTGCATTTAGGGCAAGACATAATTGTTTATCTTCACCATTCATTCGTATTTTGTATTTGATAGCTGCTAACTCTATTTCTTCTCTATGTGCTACAGCTTGCAAAATTAACAGATGTTTTTGGAATACCGGAGACCCAACTGAAGTTCATAATTGAAGCTTGGTCACAGGTTTGATATCATAAATATGTCATGACCCAAATGACACTCCATACTATACAATTCACCTGCGTCTGATGCATGCACCATTCCACTATGTCTATTTCAGATTATTGAATGCAGGCGGGTACTCAAATGGACATATGCTTATGGCTATTATCTGGACGACAAGGTCAAGAGCGAATTTTTCGAGTACCTGCAAGGTAGTTGTTTGTTGCATTCCAAAATAAAATCCTAAGTTCTACCACGTGCTTGCCAAAAATCATGTGGTATGTATATTATATCTTTTATAGGTGAAGCTGAGTCTGGTCTGGAGCGTCTTCACCAATGTGCTGAGAAAGACCTGCAATCATTTTTGACTGTGAGATCTGATAATACTGAACCTGCACCATCAATTGCTGAATTCGGTGACTTCCGGGTGAAGCTTGCGGGGCTGACAAGGTATTTCACAGTTATTGTTTTTCCTATATCCTTTTGGGTTTGGCCGTATTCAACTACTGCATGCTTTAAGATAGTTACTCTTGTTTCAATTAGTACTAGTTTTTAGGATGAACCCAAGGTTTGCTTTTCTTCATCCTTGAACGTTTTTTTTTTTTGGGGGCTGGGTCGGCCGAAAGGTTCGGTCGACCAAATTTCATTAAGGAAAAGGGGAACAAATTACAAATGGGCTTTATATCGACAGTAGGATGTCGAGATTAGGGTGGGGACAGGTCCCCCAAACAATCGAAGCCATACAGAAAAGGCTGAAGGCTACAATAAAAATTTGATGTCTTACACAATATGAAAATAACCTCCAGACGTCCACACCGAAACTTCTTCTTTGATGTCTTCCAATAACCGCTCCACGGTGTGCTGCTTGTGCTGAAAGATTTTGGCGTTGCGCTCCTTCCAAATTATCCTTGAACGTTCTTACATTGTTCTTAACAATCCTTGGGTAGGTTCACATGAATGTAACTAATTATGCCATAATTTAAATGCCATTTGAGAATTTTAGAAGCCTGAGATTTTATAATTCTAATAAAGGACATGAACTTTGTTTGTGCCCACCTTTCTCTTGGTAATGATTTAGTATTAATCCATCATGTAAAGTAGTCAAACAGTCAAAGAGGTGGACATTTCAGCTATGCTCTTTACTTGTTGACCCTAGACTTGCTTCTTTGATTTTGGTAGTTGTTGTCGCAAATGTTTTTACTTGCTAGCATTTTACAAGGTCTTGAGATGCTGTCTATGCTCATGGATAGCAGCTTCCTTGCCTATTCTTTATTGTCATATGAGCTTTGTTTACGATATGTTGACTTTGCTTCGTCTCCACTGCAGTGTGACTCGGAATTATTTTGAGAACCTTGTTCAAGCACTGGAGGCTGGCTTGGAGGATGTACACTCTACTGCCCAGGGTACCACATCAAGCAATGCCACCAACATCCCCTCCAAGAAAGCAGTCACTAAAGGCAAAACAAAGAAGCAGCTTCCTAGAACATCTTCGGACAACTCAGATGAAGGCTGGCCTTGTGACCGCTGCACGTTTATTAACCCTTCATCGGTGGATGCATGCAGCGTCTGCGATAAGCATAGATACTAGATGAAAAACTGGCTGAAAGCCAGTGCCCCCCATAAATCTCGAAGCTGTTGAGAAGGTGGGTGCTTACTCAAAGCTCATGAGAAGATTGTTGATTGTAGTTCTGTTCCTAAATTATGTGGCGTTGAACGGGCGTGTCGCGTCGCGTGTGGGCTTTTTAATTAGTGCATGCGGCGGGAGAGAGCGTAGCAATTTATTTATGGGAGGCGCGTAGGAATCCGGGTGGGTACAGCTTGTAGGAGAGTTTGCGCGGTGTAAAACGTGTTTCGGGTGCCGCGTTGCTACTGCTATGGAATCGGAATATGTGCCGCTACGTACGTTACCTAGCTTCATAGCTAAGCTGCATGAGATGAGACAACAGCTGTATTCTACTGCTGCTATCTCACCCCAGCTATCCTGCATATTAGATCATCTAACTCTAAGTGGCTGACATATAAATTCTATAAATGTGGGTTCACATGTCAGCGACCTATCTCACAGAATAGTTGTGTGTTAGAGGAGCCTTTTTCGTATCATACAAAGCAAAAGCCTTCGTCACTACTTGTTTGCATACCGAGTTGCCAACTAGTATATGCAAAGTTTGCACTATGCAATGCAGGTATCACTCGCATACTTCTCAACAAGAACTTTGTTTCTTCTATATAAATAAAGGTATCTAAAGTCGCTTAGAGCAAAAGTCCTTTATAAATCTATATGGTATAATCTTTTAGTGTTTTATAGTGAACTCAAATATATAGAAACAAATAAAAGCTCGTGCGCCACTCCCATGGGACCACCTAGTATCGCAGCCTCGATCTTTCTTTCTTCCCCGTCGCTACTGCTAGAGCAGCCCAGCTGGAGCCCGTTTGGCTGCAAGGAGCCAAGGACAATGGTAGTGGTGAGGTGTCCTTTATTCCTCCTTCATCATACTACATCATAAGGCTCTCGTGACTCATGGAGAAGGTCGCCACTGTAGCGGCCAAGGAGGCAAAATGGTGTGCAAGGGAGTTGGACGAGGAAAAGGTGGCTATTAGTCCTATGTTGTTTACTTACCAAGAACTTGTTTGGCCGTCAGGCGGGTGGATGGGTTAGGATCAAGCATCCTCCTGACGAGGTCCTTGGCGTTGGCGGAGACCCTCGGCAATGGCTCCCTGTTGAAGTCGATGGCGCCGCGGAGGATCGCCTGCGCGATCTTCTCGTCGTTGTCTGCACATTTGCAAGTTCAGACAAGATTACAGTTGCAGTTTTTTTTTTTTTTGGTTCATGGCAAGAATTGACGAGGGAGATGATTTGCATCATCATGGTGAATTGGTAATGTACTATCTTTTTTTAATAAATAATACCGTTAGCTTTATTTTAATTGTTGACAATTCGTTTTATTAAAAAAATATGTAAATCTTTAAAACATAAATAATGTTTAAAGTTTCTTAGTGATAAATCAAACAAAAAATATTTAATTTTTTTATAAGGTAAGATGGTTCAACATGATATAAAAAATTAAATAACATCATATATATTAAAAACTGGAGATAAGATATGATCTCGTTGAATTTTTTATAAACTTTTGACCATTCGTTTTATTTAAAATTTTTGGGTAACTATAAAAAAAAGTTTAAGTCATACCTAAAGGATACTAATTAACAATAAAGTCACAATAAAATAAGCGGTAATTACATAATCTTTCTTAAAAAAAGAATGATTAAACGTATCTTTAAAAATCAATAACATCGTGTATATTAAAAAATGAAGGTAAGGTGTATATACCTCCCCAGAATGGAGGGACACCGCAGAGGAGGATGTAGAGGATGACGCCGGCTGGTAGCTGATGCGGCCGTCGTTATCGGTGTCGACGTCGCGGAGGATCTCCAGGATGGCCTGCTCGTTTGGGCCCACCTCCTCCCGCAGCTCGTCCAGCTCGATGAACCCGCTGCCGTCCTTGTCGAAGTAGTTGAACGCCGCCGCCAGGTACTCGTCGTTGCTCATCTTCTTCAGGTGCACCGACACCGTCACGAACTCGTCGCAGTCCAGCGTCCCGTTCCCGTCCGTGTCCGCCTGCAAATTCACCATCTCATCTTCTTACTATATCCTCGATGTAATACCTCCGAGTTGATGATATTTATTGTTTTGGATAATAATTTGGTTAAACTTTCTTAAATCGTAGAAATGTAGAGACCATATGTAGAAATTAGTCTTAAAAATACTACAATAAAATATTTTTTCTAAAATATTTATATATATATTGTAATAGAAAATGGTGGCTATAATTGTTTATTTAAGACCGTTTACTTGTCTAAAACGACAAGTAATCAATAATTAGCTAATAAGTTCAATCGATAAAAATCTTGCATTATCTTTGAAAAGCGATTTTGAGAGTGAGAATATGAGGCCTGACCACCCTAATTCAACGGTACAGTTATATCTTCACGATGTAATTGGATGAGCTCGATAAAAATATTTTATTATCTATTTTAAAAAACGATTTTTAGATCGAGAAAATGAGAGTATGATCATCCATCACAATTCAACGGTTTACAGTAATATCTTCTCGATATAATTGGATGAGCTCAACAAAATCTTCAGAAAAATAATGATTTTGAGATCTTCTCGATGTAATTGAATGAGCTCGATAAAAATCTTCCATTATCTTAAAGAAAATTATTCTGAGATCGAGACTTAAGAAAAATGATTTTTGAGGTCTTCTCGATGTAATTGAATGAGCTTGATAAAAATCTTTCATTATCTTAATAAAGAAAATGGTTCTGAGATCGAGAGGAGATGAGAGAAAGCTTACGGCTTCGAGTAGCATCCTGATCTCGGGCTCGGGGACGGGCTGGCCGTTGATGTGGAGGCCTTCCAAGAGCTCGTCGAGCGACAGGTGCCCGTTCTTGTCCTTGTCCATGTGGTGGAACATCTGCACGTACTTGTCCACCTCCTCCACCGGCAGGTTCCGCGCCACCACCTTCACCGGACAAGCACACCGCCGTTGTTAGCTCCGGCGACGTCGACGGCGGCGACCCATCAAGATCATTAAAACACAGCAACAATGAGACAACTCGACGACTTACTCCGAGAGCCTTCTTCTTGAACTTGTTCATGGCGGAGAACTGCTGCAGCCTCGCCCGCACGGCGTCGCCCAGCGACACGTTCGGCGCCGTGTCCGCGTTCTTCAGCCATGGATGCTCTGTAATTTTTTTCAAAACCAATCGACGAAACAAACAAAATGATGTTTGATTTCCAGTAATCATGTGTATATCTGAATCATTGAGAAGGTTTGATTAAGTTGTTTACTTACCAAGAACTTGTTTGGCCGTCAGGCGGGTGGATGGGTTAGGATCAAGCATCCTCCTGACGAGGTCCTTGGCGTTGGCGGAGACCCTCGGCAATGGCTCCCTGTTGAAGTCGATGGCGCCGCGGAGGATCGCCTGCGCGATCTTCTCGTCGTTGTCTGCACATTTGCAAGTTCAGACAAGATTACAGTTATAGTTTTTGTTCATGACAAGAGTTGACAGGGGAGATGATTTGCATCATCATGGTGAATTGGTAATGTACTCTCTTTTTTTTTCAATAAATGATACCGTTAACCCTTTTTTTTAATATTTAACTATTTGTTTTATTAAAAATATTATGTAAATCTTTAAAACATAAATAATGTTTAAAGTTTCTCAGTGATAAATAAAAAAAATTTAATTCTTTTTGATAAGGTAAAATGGTTGAACATGATTTAAAAAGTTAAATAACATCATATATTAAAAACTCGTGACTCATGGAGAAGGTCGCCACTGTAGCGGCCAAGGAGGCAAAATGGTGTGCAAGGGAGTTGGACGAGGAAAAGGTGGCTATTAGTCCTATACTTGATAAGGTGTTCGTGCTAAGGCCGGCCAGTGCACAAGACAACTAGATCCAATGTCCCTCCGGTTGGATTTGTCGTTTCCTTGACCCGATTGGCGTAGTACGGAAGGGGCGATGGCCTGTAACAAGGAGGCATGAATATGTGGAGAGAGGTAGCACAACCGCGAGGTAGCTAGTCCGTGTGGAGTGTGGAGGTTAGGCAGGTGTGATTGCATGGGGTCAGGTGGCTGAAGGACGCAAGGCCCAAGGCTGCACATAGTGGCAACGCCACGACCACACAAGTGTCAAATAATTTTTCAGGTAGTAAATTATTTCAAATAGAAAAATTGTCAACAACAAAGTTGTATAACTCATCAATATCTATAACTTTTATTTTGGTCATTTTTTTATATAACATTTTTTGAACAGTTTGAATTTGAATTTAAAAATATGACAACTTCAAACAATATTTTCAAATACTAAATAATTTCAAATGGAAAAGTCATCAACAACAAAGTTGTATAACTTATCAAGATTTGCAACTTTTATTTTGGTTATTTTTCTATATAATATTTTTTGAACAGTTTGAATTTTGAATTTGAAAATATGACAACTTCAAACAAAAATTTCAAATTCTAAATGAGTTCAACTGAAAAAGTCATCAACAACAAAGTTATATAACTCATCAAGATCTATAATTTTTATTTTGGTCATTTCTTCATCCGACAAAGTGATAGTAACATTGTTCACAAAATTCACATATCTCTGACGAATATTCGGTAATAGCCCATAAGAGTTGCATGAGAAACTGATCGAGCATTTCATATCCATCTGCTGCTGCAACAACTACTGATCCACATTAGTTGTATGACATGGTATCCTTGCAGCAAGCTGGCACAAATCGTATATATGAACTTGCATTGCATTGCATCAAGCAAAGCAATGCCCCCTTTTGAACTTTCACCGATCGAATGCGAGTATGCGACCAAAACTCTTCTGAATTTTTATCTGTAAGGCATAGCACGTCGTTATAACCTGAAATTTTGCTTATCGTTTGCGAGCAAAATTAGATGGGCCGAACTCGATCTCTACCATCGCTTACGGCCCAAACATCGATAGGCCCAAATGTTGATGGGCCTAACTGGACCTCTATCTTGGAAGGGCTATCTCTGAACTTCTTCTTAAGTCGGCGGCGAGGGTTTCGTCTCCTTCTCGCTTCAGCTCCAGCGCGAACCACGCGGCGGCGGCGGCGGCGGAGAGAGAGGCGTCTCTTCTCCGAGCATGGCCACCTCCACCGCGCCGGAGGATGCGCCGTCCGCGGCCAAGGGGGCTAAAGGAGAGGCGAAGAGGAAACAGAGCAACTGGCGTGGGGGCGGCGGCGAGGGGGGTCAGGGGCAGAAGCGGAAGAGGAAGGAGGTGTTCGTCTACGGGAACTACAGGAACTACTACGGCTACCGGGTGAGTGAACACCCACCCCTCCCCCTGTCGCTTCTCTTGCGGGCGCGCAGATCGTTGCTGTGTGTGTGAGCACACCAACTGTTCGATGGAATGCCTCGATGGTGGTCGCGGTGCTCGTGGGATTGGGATGGTTCATGGGTTTGGATTGGAACGCTGAATGGATATCAGTCGGAGCTCTCATTTAGAATGTACCTTAGTTACAGTGGTGTCGTTTCTGATTTAATTTGTTGTGGTTTGCAGTAGACCAGTGTAGGTTCTTTTATTGGGGGCATGTAGAATGGAGATATTAGAATTTCTATTTCTATTCCGTTGCCTTAGTTCAACATTTTGTTGTTTATCAGCATAATTGTGTCAGGTATCTAAGTGAACTACAAATTTCACTATTTCAGGAAAGCAAAATCATATAATTTACTTTGACCGATTATTTAGCCAAAACAGATAAGCTAGACCGAAAGTGCCCCCATGCCCTGCATATCATAAGTACACCTGGTGGCGAAGGAAGGAGTGAAGTATCAGGGAGCCTAGTTAGATCTTCTTGTTTCCTTAAGATTTGCCAATGCCAAATTGTACTGTAGATTTCTTCAGACAAGGAGGGGGAAGGGTTTATTTCACATTCTACTTCCAGTGCCGTGTTCTAAAAAATAAATGAATAAATAAAAATCCAGCGCTGCATATGGTAGTTCTCTTAGTACAATGTAAATCCCATTGAATGGCCAGATACTGCAATCCTTATCTTGTTCTCGTCTGATAAATTATGTCTTCTGATGTCTCTATTAGTTGATACTATCTTTCTTTCTTTTTTTTTCTAATGTTCTACAGATTGACCGTAATGTTGATGAAGACCCTCGTCTTAAGATATTTAAGAGAGAGTGGTTTGAAAGCAAGGATTGTCTTGATATTGGATGCAACCAGGGTTTGGTAACAATTGGTCTAGGTAATCATATTTATGCAATATTTAGTCCTATTTTGTTTGGTTGATGATCTGTCTAGTCCAATTGTTACAAAAATGATATATCTAATATTCCGCAATGCCAATTTCATGTTTCAGTTTCGGTTCTAGCTATCAGAAATTCAGAATTGTATGGTTGTACAGTTACGTTGTTGTACCTCTTATAAATAGAGTAGGGAATTCTGTATCAATGTTAACAGAGACAGTATTTAAAATTTAAACTATTTGCAGGATTCTTTTATCTATTCATATGTCTTACTTTAAGATACTTTGTATGTATGTGTTGTTAAATTTTATTACTAGCATGGTTTCTCATTTTATTTGTGAACCTTGTGCAGCTGCGAAATTTAAATGCCAAAGCATTCTTGGAGTTGATATTGACTCAGGTTTGATTCTTCTAAATTTTAATGAGCTTGTGTTTTCTAATTGCATTTTTGGTGATTTAAATACTTATAAAATACAGTGTACCATCAATTTAAGTACTGGGTTAATGTAAATGTTTCATGGCTACTTTTTATTTGTTTGTGGTGTTCCTGACCCTGTTATATAGAGCAGACATGCTCTTTATTGCCAAATGATACAAGATAATCTATTTGGACATTTTGTTCTGTTGACAACTGATTCACGTGTTGACCTTTTTATTGGCTACCTTTTTTATTGCCTGGTAATCAGTTTAGGGAGACAACGCTTTGAGGTGTGCAACAATTTTGTGGTTGCAGGTCAAAACTAGTGAGTTACATTGGGGGCAGTATTGGTTATGTTATCTGTGTATTGAAAGGTATACAATTCTTCTGATGCCCACACCTTCAAAATCAGATGACTGAGTCATATCTTCCTGTTTGCCCATGTGGTGATTTTTCTTTTACTCTTTGGACATGTATAATGGTGAAGCTCCTTGTAGATGTGTAGGTAACTTTCACTAGATGGTTTTGGTGAAGGTGTGGGCATGGATGATGGTGAATTTGGATATGCAATACATGTCAGCTACAGTATTTGCACGGTCCTCAATTAGTGAATAATATTTGATACTAGTAGATACCAACCATGCTTGAACTGTTATTTGTAGGTAACTAATGTTTCATGTCTTTCCTAGGAAAACATATTGTTATAAATTCTGTTAAGCTATTTTCTTGCTATACTGATCCAGATCTTGTCCTGTTAGGTTTGATTGAAACTGCCAACTGGAATTTAAGAAGGATTTCTCGATTGGATAAGGTGGCTGTAGAAAACACCAAGGCTCACAATTCATCAGATTCACTGTCTGAAAGCTGTCCGGAAAAAGTGGCACCTGAGATATCAAATGGGGATATTTCTAATGGCAATCATCATGATATTTTTAGAGTTGTTTCCTTTCGTCGCGAGAATTTTGTGGACAGCATGTGTACAAGTTCCGAACAGTATGATACAATTGTTTGGTAAGTTACAAATTACAATATAAATCTCACAGATTTTCTGCTGTCATTAATAATAGTCATTTTGTCATTTCTATATTGCAACATATTTTGTGAAAAATTGCCATCATTACCCACATTGGATGTCATATTGACACTTCCGTCGTTATATGCTTTTATTCTCATGCAGTTTGAGTGTGACCAAATGGATCCACCTGAACTGGGGTGACGATGGCATAATTACTTTATTTGTGAAGATCTGGAGACTTCTAAGACCGGTATCTATCTGTCCTTATGTTCCTGCGCTTTTTGGTAAATTAGATGTCAATGATAAGATGTTAAGAAACTATTTTCCCACTGGCTTCTCTTGTTTTCCAGGGTGGAGTTTTTATCATGGAGCCTCAACCTTGGACCTCATATAGGAGAAACAGATTGGTTTCAGAGGTATCATTTTCTCCAATGCTGATCTCTGACACCCAATTGAATCGTTTTCTGGACAGCATTGAAGTTTGAAATGCTTGTTGTGTTTCTATATCAGTCTTTGAAGGCAGGAGTTATTTTACTTTCTGCCCCTTGCATGTGTAAAAGCTATAGTTGTAGTTCTGGTTTTAATTGCTTGCTTGGCATTATTGTCAGTATGTTGGGGTCTCACTCTTGCTGGATCTGCTTTCTTAACCCCTGTTATTTCAATCCTAAGAATACTAGAATGAACATACTGGCAGAAATCTTGGTCCTCGTTAAGACATTTCACACTTTTGTTTGTGTTGTATCTTTCAGGTTGCCAAAGAGAACTTCAATACCATCCTAATACATCCAGATAAATTCCGGGAGATACTTCTAGACAAGGTATATGTTCTGTGTCAGACTGTCAGCCAGCAATTCTAGGTTCAGTTGTTGGCCCCAGCAACGGAATTTGCCTCACCATGCATTGTTCCTTGCAGATCGGATTCAGGTCGGTAGAGGTGGTTACGGACAAACTGGTGGGTGCTGTTACTGGTTTTGACCGCCCAATCGAAGTTTACCACAAGTGATGGAACTGAATCGAGTTCATGACATTTACTGCCAAAGGCATATGTGGTGCTTCAGATGTGAAAAACACGTTTTACTGGGATTCGTTGAGCTCCACGACGATTTCTTCCGTTGGACAAACTACACTCACATACCGCTGGATTTGCATTTGCAGAAGACTATTTGAACGCCCAAGGAATGAGATGGATAGATTGGAACTGTTGGTATGTCCTCTTTGGAAGTTTTGACATTTTGTAGGACGAGGCAGTTTTCCCTGTGTAAATGAATGGTGGATACGTACGTATGAAAAATATTATTCCTCGAGGAAAATCACATTTCGTTTGCTAGTAATATCAATATCCAAATCGCTATACTTCTGTCAACAGAAAATACGACCCAAATCTTACGGATTTTTGACCACTAGATGTGTTTCGCGATTCGTGCTCTAGTTGCATCCTCTCTAACGCCGGCGACATCTTCGGCGCAGGCGACAACCCAAACTCCGGTAGAGGGTGCGGTGGATCGGGCGGGTGGCGAGGCGGTGGCGAATTAGGGTCTTGGGGTGGGGGTGGGAGAAAGTTCGCTGGCATTAGAATGATGGCCGTGGGAGGCGACAAATCGGCGGTGGGTGGCGGATCGGGCGGGTGGCGAGGCGCCACTGCCGCTGAAGTCACGGGGTCGGGTGGGCCGGTGTAGGTGGCGGGGCAAGTGGACAAGCGGAAAGAGTGCTAGGAGGAGCACTCGAGCATTGTGCGGCGGTAGGGAGAATAAAAAGGAAAAGTGGGTAGGGTTTGATGGACTTTGCACGAATCTCAAATCAATCCAATGGTCACTAGGAGGGGTTTTATGAGGAGTACGACAGTCCCTATGGATATTATCACTGCAAGCACGATTCCGATCCAAAAACTGATTGGTGTAAATCGGAATCGGATGGAGTCGTTTGAATCAGCCTTGAGTCAGATTAACAAGTCAGTTATTATAAACTTGGCGATCGATCGCGAGAAAAATCTTCAGAACCCAATCCAATAATCTAAGGCGAAAGAGAGAGATTCTGATCGATCTTGAGATGGAGCGGACGTTCGTGCCGCTGATGGGGCGGCGCGAGTACCTACGATGGATCTGGGTTCCGCCGCCGCCGATAGACGAGTGGGCGACGAGGGACACTCTGACGGAGCGGATGGAGTACCACCGGAACGTGTTCGCGGGGCAGGAGGCGGAGGAGAAGGAGCGCAGGCTATCCAAGGTGGTGAGGGAGAGCACCGACGCCGAGGAGGTGGCGCGCGCCAGGGCCGACCTCTACGAGCGCGTCACGCTCAGGTCGGAGGCCCGCGGCGGCGGCGGCTTCACCCTCGCCGACTTCATGTCCGGGGCCTTCTCCGGTTTCCTCCCCCCCGGCTACCCCCTCCCCCTTAACCGCCCTCCTAAGCGCCACGCCGCCGCAGTCGCCGGAGACGACGACGACGACGACGACGAGGACACGGCGTCCTCCATCACCACCTGCTGCAGTGAGAAGAAGAGGCAGCGGATCGTCGTTTCGCCGCGGGTTCAAGAGGGGAAGGAGGAGGACGCGGCATCTGAATCCGTCGCTTCCCATCAGGTCGGAGAAGATGAGGAGGAGGAGGAGGAGGAGACCGGAGGTGAAGCTTTCGCCTCCTCCTCCAGTCCGTAGATCTCGTAGTAGCCGCCGCCGTCGACCACCCGCACCTCGCCGCCGTCCACCTCCGCCACCTCCTTCTCCTTCCCCTCCGTCGTCGTCACCGTGAGCAGCAGCACGGCCCCGTCGTCGTCGACGTACTCCACGCACCGCGCCGCCTCGCGGACGCCGCCGCCGACGTCGTGGAGCGCCGCCGGCACCATCCTCTCCTCCATCAGCGGGAACACCTCGCCGGCGATCTCCAGGCACTCGCGCGCGTCCTCCTCGTCGTCGGGGACGAGGCGGCGGCAGTCCTCGCGCCGGAAGAAGAGCGGCTTCCCGTCGTACTCCACGCAGTCGCGCACGACGCCGCCGCCGGACGTCGCCACGCGCCACCTCGTCAGCCGCGGAGCGTACAGGGACGCCATGGCCGCCGGATCACACCGAAGAAGCTTAGCTAGCTACGGCGGCGAGCACGGAATCGGATCGATGACGACAATGCGCTTGCGAATTGCTTGAGGTCTCATCATCGCCAGAATCTGAATTTATCAGGGGCACGAACTCGTGAGGAAATCGGACTCGGAGTCCGACTACGAGTCCGTGTCAGGTTAAATCTTTTGGATATTAATCTCAGAGAGAGTCAGAGAGATAATCAAAACAACATTGGATAAGCAATCGCATAACCGCGTTGCTCATCTACATACTGCTACCGCCTATGCGAAGATTAGATCCGTACCCATAAACGAAGTTTCAAGAAAAAATGCAGCAGAAAAGCCACATGATCAAACCTGACTGTACATCTATGCAATTCATTTTATCTTTTAAAAGAAAACTTTTATGCAATTCAAGCTACGGAGACGTCGGAGAGATTCCATTCAACAAATTGTGCATCTTGTCGACTGAATGATAAATTAATATAAATAATAAAGACACAATAATCCTACAAGAAGCGCCCCTATAGCTCAGTGGTAGAGCGTCAGTCTTGTAAACTGAAGGTCCGTAGTTCGATCCTGCGTGGGGGCAGTTTTTTAACTTTTTTTTGTCACCTGTCTTCCAATTTTTCCCCCCTCTTTTGATCATTGTTCTAACCTCTGGCCCCAATTGAATGAATTAATTCTAGACTTTCACTCCCTCATATTTCGATAGGTTCGAGGCATGGGAAACAGAGCTAAAGTTTTCGTTGGTGATTCCGATTCTTCCGAATGAGCAAGAACACACAACACATGACTACAATGACAGCAGCTATATCAAAGAATCCTAACCTTCGCAGCAATCAGTAATTCACTGTCTAATTACATCCAGTATTCCTACTGATATCATATACAGGTACCTTTTGTTTCTCTGTTTCTGAGAAATCAAACTATGAACAAAAATGAAAAAAAAAAAACACAAAAACGTAATCACAATGATCTTCAGTGGCCGGGTCCCTTGGGGCTCGGTCCGGCCGGCAACCTCGCCAGCAGCAGCTCCACCGTCTCCTTCTTGGCCTTCTCCACCATCGCCGGGTACACCATCGACTCGTATCCCCCCTCGCCGCAGTCCACCAGCCGCGCCTCCGCCTCCGCCGGCGCCGGCCTCGCCGCATCCGCCATGGCCACCACGGCGGCGACGAGCACGAACACGGCAAGAGCCTGTCTCCTCCACGAACCCATAAGAAAGTTCAGAGAGATTCAGAGGCCGAGACAAAGAGAGCTTAACACCAAACTGAAACTCTCAAATTTTCTCTGAAACACTTTGTCTGGTGTTCTGCTCTGCAATTTTCTCTGAAACACTTTGGTCTTTTGGTTGGTGCTCTGCTCTATATATGTAGTTCGAGAGGCGGTTTGATTTGTAACCGCCCAATCGAAGTTTACCACAAGTGATGGAACTGAATCGAGTTCATGACATTTACTGCCAAAGGCATATGTGGTGCTTCAGATGTGAAAAACATGTTTTCCTGGGATTCGTTGAGCTCCACGACGATTGCTTCCGTTGGACAAACTACACTCACATACCGCTGGATTTGCATTTGCAGAAGACTATTGGAACGCCCAAGGAATGAGATGGATAGATTGTAACTGTTGGTATGCCCTCTTTGGAAGTTTTGACATTTTGTAGGACGATCGATCGGTTTCCCAAAAAAAAAAAAAGAAAAAGAAAACATTTTGTAGGTCGAGGCGGTTTTGCTTGTGTAAATGAATGGTGGATACGTACGTATGAAAAATATTATTCCTCGAGGAAAATCACATCTCGTTTGCTAGTAATATGAATATTATCACTGCAAGCACAATTTCGATCCAAAAACTGGAGCGGGCGGCCTGAAAGGATTGGTGTGTATATCGGAATCGGACGGAGTCGTTTGAGTCAGCCTCGAGTCATCAGATTAGCAAGTCAGTTATTATAAACTTGTGATCGCGAGAAAAATCTGCAGAATCCAATCCAATGGAGCGAACGATGGTGCCGCTGATGGGGCGGCGCGAGTACCTACGGTGGATCTGGGTTCCGCCGCCGCCGATGCACGAGTGGGCGACGAGGGAAACTCTGACGGAGCGGATGGAGTACCACCGGAACGTGTTCGCGCGGCAGGAGGCGGAGGAGAAGGAGCGCAGGCTATCCAAGGTGGTGAGGGAGAGCACGGACGCCGAGGAGGTGGCGCGCGCCAGGGCCGACCTCTACGAGCGCGTCACGCTCAGGTCGGAGGCCCGCGGCGGCGGCTTCACCCTTGCCGACTTCATGTCCGGGGCCTTCTCCGGCTTCCTCCCCCCCGGCTACCCCCTCCCCCTTAACCGCCCTCCTAAGCGCCACGCCGCCGCAGTCGCCGGAGACGACGACGACGACGACGACGAGGACACGGCGTCCTCCATCACCACCTGCTGCAGTGAGAAGAAGAGGCAGCGGATCGTCGTTTCGCCGCGGGTTCAAGAGGGGAAGGAGGAGGACGCGGCATCTGAATCCGTCGCTTCCCATCAGGTCGGAGAAGAGGACGAGGAGACGGCCGGAGGTGAAGCTCTCGCCTCCTCCTCCAGTCCGTAGATCGCTAGCTGATCGATCTCCACCTGCATCTAATCATCCATTTGATCGAATGATCGTACGTTACAGTGGTGATGGAGTTTGGATCAAAGTACACTGTTTACTGGTTTTGAGCTTCATGGTAGATTTCTTACATTGGACAAACTACAGGGAAAATGTTTTCACGTATGTCATCACTTAAATAGTTATAAAAATTTTTGAAAAAATTCACAAGATAGACTAGTATAAAATATATCACTCCACAAATATGCATGTTAAGTTATAACAAAAAAACAAATATAAATGCGAATATACGATAATTATTTTCAGTTTAATTTGTTCTTTTGTTGTAACTGGTAGAATTCGAATTTGGCCTTCCACGTTTGTGAAGTGATATATTTCGTATTAATCTATGTTGTCAATTTTTTTTAAAATTTTTTATAACTATTTAGATGACATGTAAGCAACAGAGGAACATCTTCTCTGAGGGATGAAAATCCACATCCAAACTAGAGTAATGGCAGCTTCGCATAGCTGGATTTTACAAAATTCAGCTGTATTCTGTTGCATGAAGAAGACTGGGAATAAAACTCACATGTTGTAACTCCATGTAATTAAGTTGGTAATCGATGAAGAAAATCATAGCTTCTCCGTCGATCCCCCGTACTAAACGTTTAAAAGTTGAGGCTGATCCATTTCTCAGAAAGACATTCCGAAAAGCCATTGATCAATCGCTGTCTGAAATGCGACTAGATCCCAAAAGCCCCAAGGAAGGTACAGGTTCAAACATCTCTCTATCCTCTTGCCAACCCAAGCAACGAATCCAAATCTTCTCCAGCTTTTCATCACACGGCCCAAAAATAAAAATATATCATCAGCTACTAGTTCACTCACTGTCCCTGCAACTTCTCGCACACATACTTCTTGTTCTTGCATGCAAAACAGCATAAGCAGCAAGCAATGGTTTGCATCAGCGTGGCCGAATGCCAGCGCGTGCACCGGTCGGCGCTGGACTACTTCCTGGCGGTGCTCATCGTCGTCGCCGTCGTCGTCGCGGCGAGGCTGCTCATCTGCGCCGTGGCGCGCTGCCTCGTCCACAACGTCGCCGGAGCGGCGGCGCACCACCACCACCAGCACAGCCCGACGACCACCGACGACGACATCGAGATGTGGGGCGCCGGCGGCACCACCGGGCCGCCGCTGCCGGCGATCTACCGGCACGCGCAGCCTTTTGAGTATATGCATTCTTAAATTACTTGTAATATATAAATAATTGTTCGTTCAAAAATATATAAAAATCGTACAAGAACTGTGAATTCGTATGGTAAAACAAGCATGTAACAGCAGCATGGTATATACTTGCACTGTACTAACTAGGACTGCGACGATTTCAGTATGATTCGAAGTTAATTTGAACTATCATTGTTCAGAACCCAGAATAACAGAGGGCTTCGATGCACAAAACTTGTTACAAACTTCCCCACAAACAATAAGAATCTATCAAATACAAATCAAATTTCCTAGGGATTTAGTAGAATAATGATCAGTTGAGCCTCTTGATGCGGACGATGCGGTTGAGCTCCTCGCGAACGGAGACGAGCAGCACGTACGCCTCACGTGCGCCCTCCACGTCCACCACGTGCTCCACCGTGCCGGAGTCGTCGTAGTAGCCGCCGCCGTCGACCACCCGCACCTCGCCGCCGTCCACCTCCGCCACCTCCTTCTCCTTCCCCTCCGTCGTCGTCACCGTGAGCAGCAGCACGGCCCCGTCGTCGTCGACGTACTCCACGCACCGCGCCGCCTCGCGGACGCCGCCGCCGACGTCGTGGAGCGCCGCCGGCACCATCCTCTCCTCCATCAGCGGGAACACCTCGCCGGCGATCTCCAGGCACTCGCGCGCGTCGTCCTCGTCGTCGGGGACGAGGCGGCGGCAGTCTTCGCGCCGGAAGAAGAGCGGCTTCCCGTCGTACTCCACGCAGTCGCGCACGACGCCGCCGCCGGACGTCGCCACGCGCCACCTCGTCAGCCGCGGAGCGTACAGGGACGCCATGGCCGCCGGTGACGAAGAAGCGAAGGTGGCTATGGCGGCAATGCCCTCTGATCGATGGCGACGATGCGCTAGCTTGCGAATTGCTTGAGGTCTCATCAGCGCCAGCATCTGAATTTATCAGGGGCACGAACTCGTGAGGAAATCGGACTCGGAGTCCGACTACGAGTCCGTGTCAGGTTAAATCTTTTGGATATTAATCTCAGAGAGAGTCAGAGAGATAATCAAAACAACATTGGATAAGCAATCGCATAACCGCGTTGCTCATCTACATACTGCTACCGCCTATGCGAAGATTAGATCCGTACCCATAAACGAAGTTTCAAGAAAAAATGCAGCAGAAAAGCCACATGATCAAACCTGACTGTACATCTATGCAATTCATTTTATCTTTTAAAAGAAAACTTTTATGCAATTCAAGCTACGGAGACGTCGGAGAGATTCCATTCAACAAATTGTGCATCTTGTCGACTGAATGATAAATTAATATAAATAATAAAGACACAATAATCCTACAAGAAGCGCCCCTATAGCTCAGTGGTAGAGCGTCAGTCTTGTAAACTGAAGGTCCGTAGTTCGATCCTGCGTGGGGGCAGTTTTTTAACTTTTTTTTGTCACCTGTCTTCCAATTTTTCCCCCCTCTTTTGATCATTGTTCTAACCTCTGGCCCCAATTGAATGAATTAATTCTAGACTTTCACTCCCTCATATTTCGATAGGTTCGAGGCATGGGAAACAGAGCTAAAGTTTTCGTTGGTGATTCCGATTCTTCCGAATGAGCAAGAACACACAACACATGACTACATGAGTGACAGCAGCCATATAAAAGAATCCTAACCTTCGTAGCAATCAGTAAATTCACTGTCTAATTACATCCAGTATTCCTACTGATATCATATACAGGTACCTTTTGTTTCTCTGTTTCTGAGAAATCAAACTATGAACAAAAATAAAAAAAAAACAAAAACAAAAACTTAATCACAATGATCTTCAGTGGCCGGGTCCCTTGGGGCTCGGTCCGGCCGGCAACCTCGCCAGCAGCAGCTCCACCGTCTCCTTGGCCTTCTCCACCATCGCCGGGTACACCATCGACTCGTATCCCCCCTCGCCGCAGTCCACCAGCCGCGCCTCCGCCTCCGCCGGCGCCGGCCTCGCCGCATCCGCCATGGCCACCACGGCGGCGACGAGCACGAACACGGCAAGAGCCTGTCTCCTCCACGAACCCATCAGAAAGTTCAGAGAGATTCAGAGGCCGAGACAAAGAGAGCTTAACACCAAACTGAAACTCTCAAATTTTCTCTGAAACACTTTGGCTGGTGTTCTGCTCTGCAATTTTCTCTGAAACACTTTGGTCTTTTGGTTGGTGCTCTGCTCTATATATGTAGTTCGAGAGGCGGTTTGATTTGTAAGCATTTTGATTGCGTGTTGGCTGGAGCAGTTGACGCATGTGTTCAGTAGAAAAATGTCGTCGAAATGAGTTGGTGGAGAGATTGTGTGGAGCCATGGATTTGGAAAGAGCAAACTTGTGGGGAGAAAACATTGACCCAGTGCAGATTTGTGAGCAAACCTGTCACCTGTGGGAAGTCAAGATATTGGACCTGAAAAACGCATGCTGAATCCTTGTTTTTCTTTAAAAAAATTCCATGTGATTGTGTAATCACTTGGACATTTATCAATGTTTTTGTCATGCAAGAGATAATGTAATAAAATCAAAACTCAGAGCATGTCTGAATCGGTTCTACGAAAGATCGTATCAGACTAAAAAAAAGCTAATGTTTGCCGTACTGTGTTTATCTGCTAATCATTCTGTAATCTGTACCAGCAAGGTTCAAGTAAGCTTCCTTTTTGAAAGAAAAGAACGAAGTAGCACACTGTTAGCATATGAGATCAACTGTGTTGGACAGGTCAAAAGGCGAGTAATATATTCTTCATTCTGTTATGGTCAATCAAGTAGGAGTTCGTTGTTGAATTCTGTGGCTTCCGTATCCGAATGGCGACAGGCTGCTGTCCTTGGCCGTGGATTGGACTTTGAAATTCATGGTTGCTGGGGTTCCGGGAAGCAGCACAGGCTGAAAAACTCTCTGCATGCGTCTACACTTGCACAGTAGAGTGGAAAACTGAAGAATTTTTGTGTCACTGACTAACAAATCCCAGCATGAACTCTGATCTCCACGATGATCACCATGGGTCACTAGAATCGAGTTGATTAATCCTGGCAAAAAAAATGAACTAAAATAAGTAATTTGAACGAACGTTAATCCTTGGCAAAAAAAAAAACAAGTTGATTGCATAATTCATGTTAAACTAGCAAAATAGACTTGCTTTAACATGGACAGAAGAAAAAAATATTATAATATGGCATAACAAAATATGTTTTTATCAAATATCTTTTTTATTTTTTTACCAAATATCTTATTCGGTTATCTGTTATTCACTTGTTTAATTAAATGTTGGACTATTTCACAATATTAAAAAAATATCAGGGAACAATTTATAAAAAAGGGACAAAAAAAAAAATCGCTATCTTTTCTTCTTCGACGACGGTGAAAGTGGTTTGCTCCCGAAGGCCAGGCGAGACAGAGCAACAGCAACCTGTGATCTGACACGTGGACCACCCGGAAGCTAAGATTTCTTCTTTCAGTTCGGGACGCAGCGAGTGGTGGAGTGGAGGCAGCGTCGTGCGTCGCGCTATCCGCTTCGTCTTCGTCATCCGTACCCTCTGCTCTCGCCATGGCTGCACCCGCTTCCCTCCTCCTCCTCCGCCGCCGCCTCACCGCTCCTCCTCCCCTCGGCACGCCGCCCTTCCCTTCCTCCAAACCGTGGCTCCCGGACGGCAGGGCATTCAGGAGACAGCAGGGCGCTGAGTTCAGCGGCGCGGCGATGCTGCTGCTGCTGCAGGTGCGAGGCCGCCGTGAGGCGCCGCAGCGCGAGTGGATGACGGCGGCGTGTCGTGTACCAGCGCCACCCGGTCCCGGAGGAGCGTTCTTGAGTCGCCGTGGGGTGGTACGTCGCGCTGGCGCTCGGCCTGGCCGCGTTCGATGATGCCCTCGCCGCCGGGCTGCCTCCCGAGGAGAAGCCCAAGCTCTGCGACGCCGCCTGCGAGAAGACCTCGAAAATGTACTTACTCTGATCGATTTTTTTTTTTCAAATTTTACCTGAAATTTCTTCCTGCCAGGGTGATCGATCTGTTTTCTGTTAGGAACATTTCAAGTTTTCAACCCTGCTTGAGCTATGCATGATTACATACATGATCATGTTTAGCAATGAGATTAGTAAATGTTAATCATCTAGCAATGCTAATCTCAGCAACTAACTCATCTGATGCATCCCAAGGTGCCCATGGTGACTACAGAGTCTGGTCTTCAGTACAAGGATACAAAGTGGGTGAAGGCCCAAGTCCACCCATTGGCTTCCAGGTGCTCACTTGATTTCTCACAGTGCAGATGTTCATGATCATGTTCTTATCTTTTCCTTTTTTCTCTTTGATTACCATTTAGGTTGCTGCAAATTATGTTGCCATGATACCGAGTGGAAGATATTTGCAAGGTGCGAACTGAACTTTTGATTCCTGTCATTCATTTGGAATTGAAACTAACCATCTTTTACATGGGCGAGTTTAAGTTGCAAACTCAAAATTGCTTCTCTGTTTTGTGTTATATACAGTTCCCTGGAAAAGGGGCAGCCCTACATATTCCGTGTTGGTTCAGGACAGGTATTTTTCTCTTCCCTACATTGTTACCACTGAAATGTGTTAGTAATAAAATTACAAACTGTTCAATTCATTATTTGATCGCGTCTGTACATGAATCAAAATCTCGGCTGGTTACTGGTACTTACCGACCTAAGCCATCGACTGGCTAACGGTATACCAGCCAGAACAATTCGAATTAATATTTAAAACTTAAACATTAAAGGGTACGAACCAAGGTTTTGAATATTAGTTTCAAAACAAAATACCAACTGGTCCCTTTGAAAAGGGTAACTGACCACTTCCACTTTTAATAGAGATGAATCCAAAATATTCTATTATAAACTAGTAATTGAGGGTAACAAGCTGCTAACAAGTTTTTGGAACATGTCGGTTAAGTTTTTTGGTTTTCAAATTAAAACTTTTGGTATGTCTAATGTATAAATTGCATATAAAATATACTAATGTAACATACATAATGCTACATGAAAATTGTGTAGTTCTATTATTAATAACACATTAATGTACCATATATAATGTTGCAAGAAAATGTTTGGTACACTAAGTTTTTAATGTGTACTACACATTTCCTTTGAACAATATATATGTGCATTTTTATTTTTATATTCCATTACACATTAGCCATGCCAGAGTTTGAATAAAAAATTTTGAATTCAAAATCGAAATCTGGGATTTTACCATCAGTAACCAAACACCCTCTGGAAAACACACTATGCGCCTTCTAACTAAATGTTTTAAAACAATTCAATTTTTCTCTCATCCATTGTGGTGGTAAACATTAGGTGATTAAGGGACTTGATGAAGGAGGATATGTGCAATGAAGTTGGAGGACTTACGACGACGTATATACATACCTGGCCCGGGTAAGTAGCCTAAACTCTCCCAATGTCAACAATAATACTCGCCTCCGTTTCAAATATGTGGCACGTTGACTTTTTAGCACATGTTTAACCGTTGTCTCTTGTTCAAACAAATTTGTGAAATATGTAAAACTATATGTGTACATGAAAGTACATTTAACAAGGAATCAAATGATATGAAAAGAATAAATAATTACTTAAATTTTTTGAATAAGACGAAAATGATATCAAACACGTACGTAAAAAGTCAACTGTATTAAACATTTTGAAACGGAGGAGTATTATGCAAGAGAAAATGAAAGATGTGGTAAATTTCGGGCCAGACAATTGCAGCCATTGCTATGCATCAATTTTCCCCTCTTAGCAGTTAGCACAGAGATTTGAAAGGGCGGGTGATAATTTGATTTTTCGGTGTTTCTTGATCTGAACAGCTAGCATTTCCGAAGGGCCTTACTTCAGCTCCTGGAGGCCAAGATGGCTCAAGCAGCCCAGTTATTCAGTTCACAGTCAACTTATTGTACATACCAGGTCTTGATGATGAGTGAAAGCAGCATAGGAATATATATATACATCCTCTTCTGGTTTTCCACATCTTTTACAAAAAGGATGATGAAGCAAATATTTACCATACAGTACATCGATCTAGAGGGACCATTAATTCTTTTCGGCTGTAGATTGTGGGCAAGTATGTTATGTGTTGAGTACAAATTTATTATTAGACTGCTTTTAGTAGCATGTAAAGACTTTTGTAGCTCTCATTTTTCTAAATGAAATTGGGGGTTTCGCTCTCCTAGTTTAAAAAAAAAAACAAAATCTTATTAGTTCTGTCATAGTTGTTCCAAGGAACCGACAAGGGTTGCCGAATGACATAAGTGGCTTAGTGTATAAATCAGAAAACAGTGGAAAAGAAATTTTCGGTTCTTGAAAAGGTATTTATGAGGTCGAGGTATTTCTAGTGCTAATCGGGATTTAGAGGAGTATAATATCACTAAACTAACACTCTCTGCGAGTAGTACCTAATAATCTCTTCTCGGACACGTTGATAGCTAGCAACTACATGTGCGCTCGTTGCCCGCTCTGTGTGTGTATGAGAGGGGACGGACCAATTTTATTTGAGAATATCTTAAAAATCTGCCGCAATATTTTTAGTAAAAAAAAAACTTTCAGATATAACGATAGTATAATTAAAATGTAATTACGTTATAACTACACGGCTATCACTAAAATCTTACGGCAACATGTGTAGATGGAAAAAAAAGCTTGCGTAAGTTTTTAGCAAAACTGTTATTAGTTGAAATATTGTTCTAATAATGGAAAGAGTTGGGAATCCCTCCTATCCGTACACAAAACATGTTGCATTAACACATAATTAATTAAGGATTAGCTATTTTTTTAAAAAAAATTGATATGATTTTTAAGGCAACTTTCGTATATAATTTTTTTTAAAAAAAAACACACGTTTAGTATTTAAAAGGCGTAGGAAAATGAAAGAGATGAGTGGAAAGTGAAGAAAAGAAGACAATCTAAGGAATTGACAAGGGTTGCGTGCTAAGTTGTTGTCCTTGTATCACGAGTGTAATTTACTCTTTCATTTCTTTTTTCATTTCAACAACCGAAACAATCAACTGTATTACTGTATACATCATTATCATTACAAATTACCTTCTTCTCTTTTTCATTTTCCGCCATCAAATTTAGATTTTAGAATGCTCTTTTAGAGAAGGCAGAAATTTTAGATAGAACTCGAAAGCGGGCCACAACTCAGCCCATTTGCGAGCCCAGTTAATCCTTCCCCTGCTGGCCTCGAGATTCGTGCAAGATCTGACGGCCCGTGTCGCTCAGACCCTCTTCCCGTTCGCTGCGCGGCAGCGCCACCTCGCCGGCGCCGGCGCCGGCGCCGCCCAGCACGGAGGCGGCCGAGTCGACGTTGGTGAGGAGTACTCGTAGATCTTCTTCCGCAGCCGCTCTATCGTCTCCTCCGGCACGGTGTTGCCGCCTCATTCGCAACGGCGGGGGCCGCCGCCGGCCTCCTCGCCGTCGGCGTCGGATTGCGGCGGCGGCGGATCCGTGGCTTCGCTATCTCGCTGAGCCAGTCGTTGACGCGCTTCAGCTGGGGAGCATCCTGCGCGCGGTCGCGATCCCAGGCGCGGCGGCGGCGGCCACGTCGGCGTCGAGGAACCGCTCGACGAACGCCAGGAACCACCCCTCGCCTCCTCCCGAGCCGCCTCGCCAGCTCGCCCCTCTCCTCCGCGCCGCCTCCCCTCTCCCACTCCGGCGGAGGGACAGGCGCCGCCACCGCCGCAGCGACGGTCCCACCCTCCCCTTGACCTTGGCCGGGAACAGCGCGACTTCGCCGCGGCGACGCCCGCGTCTCGCGCCGGCTCGACGAGACACGAGCGGGCCAGCGGGAGGCCGCAATGGCGGGGGGGGGGGGGGGGGGGGCTTGAGGGTTAAATAGGACGCGGGAGGCCGGAGCCAAAGCGTCGGGGACGGAAAAAAGGCCCTCCCCTTTTTTTTTGTGCGTCAGGGTGTCATCCTACTTCCACACCTTTTTTTTT
>CM020185.1:23163850-23241631 GCA_009805545.1 Oryza longistaminata
GGCGGCTGGAGCTGGATGCCGCTGAGCCGCCGCGCGCGGGACGAGCAGTGACAGTGGCAGAGTAAGTTGGTGCTCTTTTGAGTACGGATTCGTGTAAACAAAATTCCAAAGCTTTTGAGTATATGCATTCTTAAATTATTTGTAATATATAAAAATCGTACAAGCACTTTGAATTCGTGGGGTTCTATCAAATAATATGAATTCATAATTCTTCATGTCTCTATGGTAAAACAAGCATGTAACAGCAGCATGGTATATACTTGCACTGTACTAACTAGGACTGCGACGATTTCAGTATGATTCGAAGTTAATTTGAACTATCATTGTTCAGAACCCAGAATGACAGAGGGTTTCGATGCACAAAACTTGTTACAAATTTCCACTACGATAAGAATCTATCGAATACAAATCAAATTTCCTAGGGATTTAGTAGGATAATGATCAGTTGAGCCTCTTGATGCGGACGATGCGGTTGAGCTCCTCGCGAACGGAGACGAGCAGCACGTACGCCTCACGTGCGCCCTCCACGTCCACCCACGTGCTCCACCGTGCCGGAGTCGGGGTCGTAGTAGCCGCCGCCGTCGACCACCCGCACCTCGCCGCCGTCCACCTCCGCCACCTCCTTCTCCTTCCCCTCCGTCGTCGTCACCGTGAGCAGCAGCACGGCCCCGTCGTCGTCGACGTACTCCACGCACCGCGCCGCCTCGCGGACGCCGCCGCCGACGTCGTGGAGCGCCGCCGGCACCATCCTCTCCTCCATCAGCGGGAACACCTCGCCGGCGATCTCCAGGCACTCGCGCGCGTCGTCCTCGTCGTCGGGGACGAGGCGGCGGCAGTCTTCGCGCCGGAAGAAGAGCGGCTTCCCGTCGTACTCCACGCAGTCGCGCACGACGCCGCCGCCGGACGTCGCCACGCGCCACCTCGTCAGCCGCGGAGCGTACAGGGACGCCATGGCCGCCGGTGACGAAGAAGCGAAGGTGGCTATGGCGGCAATGCCCTCTGATCGATGGCGACGATGCGCTAGCTTGCGAATTGCTTGAGGTCTCATCAGCGCCAGCATCTGAATTTATCAGGGGCACGAACTCGTGAGGAAATCGGACTCGGAGTCGTACTCCGAGTCCGTGTCAGGTTAAGTCGTTTGGATATTAATCTGGAGAGAGATAATCAAAACACCATTGGATAAGCAATCGCATAACCGCGTTGCTCATCTACATACTACTACCGCATATGCGAAGATTAGATCCGTACCCATAAACGAAGATTCAAGAAAAACTGCAGCAGGGAAGCCACATGATCATACCTGACTGTACATCTATGCAATTCATTTTATCTTTTAAAACAAAACCTTCATGCAATCCAAGCTACGGAGAGATTCCATTCAACAAATTGTGCATCTTCTCGACACAAAGATAAATTACGTATAAATTGTAAAAACATAATTATCCAACAAGAAGCGCCCCTATAGCTCAGTGGTAGAGCGTCAGTCTTGTAAACTGAAGGTCCGTAGTTCGATCCTGCGTGGGGGCAATTTTTTCTATTTTTTTTTTGTCACCTGTCTTCCTTTTTTTTTCCCTCTTTTGATCACTAGTAATTTTTTTTGTCTTCCTTTTTTTTTTCCCTCTTTTGATCACTAGTAATTTTTTTTTGTCACCTGTCTTCCTTTTTTTTCCCCTCTTCACCTGTCTTCCTTTTTTTTCCCCTCTTTTGATCACTAGTTATTGTTTAAGCCTCTTGCCTCAATTGAATGAATCAGTTCTAGACTTCCACTCTCTCGATATTTCGATATGATCGAGGCATGGGAAATAGAGCTAAAGTTTTCGTTGGTGATTCCGATTCTTCCGAATTAGCAAGAACACACAACACATGACTACATGAGTGACAGCAGCCATATAAAAGAATCCTAACCTTCGTAGCAATCAGTAAATTCACTGTCTAATTACATCCAGTATTCCTACTGATATCATATACAGGTAAAAAGAATACTTTTTGTTTCTCTGTTTCTGAGAAATCAAACTATGAACAAAAATAAAAAAAAAACAAAAACAAAAACTTAATCACAATGATCTTCAGTGGCCGGGTCCCTTGGGGCTCGGTCCGGCCGGCAACCTCGCCAGCAGCAGCTCCACCGTCTCCTTGGCCTTCTCCACCATCGCCGGGTACACCATCGACTCGTATCCCCCCTCGCCGCAGTCCACCAGCCGCGCCTCCGCCTCCGCCGGCGCCGGCCTCGCCGCATCCGCCATGGCCACCACGGCGGCGACGAGCACGAACACGGCAAGAGCCTGTCTCCTCCACGAACCCATCAGAAAGTTCAGAGAGATTCAGAGGCCGAGACAAAGAGAGCTTAACACCAAACTGAAACTCTGAAATTTTCTCTGAAACACTTTGGCTGGTGTTCTGCTCTGCAATTTTCTCTGAAACACTTTGGTCTTTTGGTTGGTGCTCTGCTCTATATATGTAGTTCGAGAGGCGGTTTGATTTGTAAGCATTTTGATTGCGTGTTGGCTGGAGCAGTTGACGCATGTGTTCAGTAGAAAAATGTCGAAACGAGTTGGTGGAGAGATTGTGTGGAGCCATGGATTTGGAAAGAGCAAACTTGTGGGGAGAAAACATTGACCCAGTGCAGATTTGTGAGCAGACCTGTCACCTGTGGGAAGTCAAGATATTGGACCTGAAAAAGGCATGCTGAATCCTTGTTTTTCTTTTAAAAAAATTCCATGTGATTGTGTAATCACTTGGACATTTATCAATGTTTTTTTCATGCAAGAGATAATGTAATAAAATCAAAACTCAGAGCATGTCTGAATCGGTTCTACGAAAGATCGTATCAGACTAAAAAAATGATTGCCGTACTGTGTTTATCTGCTAATCATTCTGTAATCTGTACCAGCAAGGTTCAAGTAAGCCTCCTTTTTGAAAGAAAAGAACGAACTAGCACACTGTTAGCATATGACATCAACTGTGTTGGACAGGTCAAAAGGCGAGTAATATATTCTTCATTCTGTTATGGTCAATGAAGTAGGAGTTCGTTGTTGAATTCTGTGGGTTCCGTATAGCCGAATGGCGACAGGCTGCTGTCCTCGGCCGTGGATTGGACTTTGAAATTCATGGTTGCTGGGGTTCCGGGAAGCAGCACAGGCTGAAAAACTCTCTGCATGCGTCTACACTTGCTTCAGTAGAGTGGGAAACTGAAGAATTTTTGTGTCACTGACTAACAAACTGAAGAATTTTTTTGTGTCAATGACTAACATATCCCAGCATGAACTCTGATCTTCACGATGATCACCATGGGTCAATAGAGACGAACTTGGACAGAAATCGAGTTGATTAATCCGGGCAAAAAAATGAACTAAAATAAGTAATTTGAACGAACATTAATCTTGGCGAAAAAAAAGTTGATTGCATAATTCATGTTAAACTATACGCTTGCTTTACCATGGGCAAAAGAGAAAAAAAATATTATTTTTTAAGCAACTTTGAAAAGCGTTTATTTTTAAGCAACTTTGCTCGAAAATATTATTCATGTTAAGCTATTTATTTTTTTTAAAATGAATTAATTTGATTTTTAAGCAACTATTATATAGAAACATTTTTTTTAAAAAAACGCACCGTTTAGCAGTTTGAAAAGCGTGCGCGCAGAAAACGAGTAAGGGGTTGGGAACCTGGAGGTCCGAACAATTTCCCTCGAAGCTAAAATCAAGGAAGAGCCAAGACTTGTGCTCTAGCAGGAGCGAAACGCCTGGCACAAATTATATCTTAGATCTCCTTTTTGTTTTGTATTTTCACAATGTACAGTTTTTATCCTACTATATTTAATGAAATTATCTCACTCTTAAGTGATTCATTCGATTTAGACTTATCTGTGATCTGGCCCATGACTTCGCCTGGTGAATCTATGAGGAAAAAGTATACTTTGACTCCCTCAATTATGATCCGAGTATGAATCATGATCTCCAACCATAAAACCAGGTATATCGACTCATCCAACTATCAAAACCGGTGCAAACTTTATCTCTAGGTGGTTTAGGTCTACGTGGCGTCTATGTGGCTTTATTGACCTGGCCTTCATCCCACGTGGCGTTGACGTGGCGCTTATGTGGCATTAGAATAAACAATAACAAAAAAATATGTGGGACCCATTTGTCATTCACAAAATATATTGTGGGACCCACAAGTCATCCTCCCTTTCCTTGTTCCTCCTTACTCTCTCTCCCCCTTATCTCTTACCCTTCGGTTGTTCGTGGGGAACGGGCGCTGGAGCGGCGACGGGCAGCAAGCGGGCAAGGGCCGAAGCGTCGGCGGCAGAGGCAGGCGTGGGGGCGAAGGCAGCGGAGGATCGCCGGTCACAACATCGAGCGACAGAGAAATTGAAGGAGGAAGCCTGCAGCCGTCTACTCTGTCGCCACCGCCGCCGCCAGTTGAAGCGTCGCCTCCTCGTCCTCCGCCACCACTCGCGCCAACACCACCCCGAATCCCCCTTCTTCTTCTCCTCATCCGTCTTCCTCTTCATGGACCATCGTATGGCACCAGGGTTAGTGCCAGACCTGAGCGACCACATGTCGTTGTGTAGCACGAAGCTCCCCATGGCGTTCTTATTGGTGCCCATCGTCGCCTCCCTCACTGTCAACAACCCCATCGACCTCTGTCCCTTGGTCGCCATCGCCTCACCGACACCCCCCTCGCTCCGCGCCTAATCGTTCATCTGTTAACGACCAAATTTGGTAAGAAATGAATCAGGTTTGGTACTGGAATCAAAGTGGATTTAGCAAATGATTGCGTTTGAAGAACAGAGTGTGCATCGGCTGCGAAGGCATCGGCTGAGATGGGTCGGACAGGGGACAGCTGATACGGCCGATGCAGCCGATTCTTTTGAGATGGTTGTAAAACTATTTCTGGAATCGGTCAACGTGCTTCAGAAGGATTGCCACAATGGAGATAAGCTCTCAGATAGGCGATTGTATCTTTTAATTAGGATATTTTATGTAATTTTCTTAGAGATATGTTTGGGCAAAAGTCTGCCGTAACCACCTCCAAACCATCGAGAGACATTGTTTGCACCGGTTTTGATAGTTGGAGGAGTAGATATACCCGGTTTGTGGTTGGAGGACATGAATCATACTCGGGTGATAGTTGAGGGAGTCCAAGTATACTTTTTCCAAGTAGAAACTGCTTAACTCGAAGGCCCATGAACGGGAAGCCCGATATCGAATAGAATAGGGCGAGCATGTGCCGCCGGCGGCCGCCGCTCCAGGCGTAGCTCCACCGGTCACCGCCGCAGGTACCCTCACCTGAAGATCCCTCAACCGAAGCGCCGCTTCCGACAGTAGGCTCTGCCCTCATCCTCGCCGAGCTACCCGTGGAGCGGATACGGCGGCAAACTGGTCTCCAACACCGTGCTGCCTGTTCGCCGTGGCGGCTTGCCGGCTGACGTCTCCGGCGGCGGAGCGTGGAGTGGTCTCCGCTGCGAGGTACGCAACTAGGGGTTTGGGAGTTCGGGTTGCAGGTTTATGGCCGCACAGGCTTCTTCCTCTGTACGATTTACTGTTTCCGGATTACTGTACATCCTTTCCGGATTACGCTGTGAATTCGTTAGTGCCAATCCTTTCGTAGTTTAGTTCACTTCACTACCCTAGTGCCTTAGGCTCTTAGCAGGAGGGGGTTGGTTTATGTTTCAGTAACATTTGCATTTTCTGAGATGTTAGTCAGGCTGAGAATGCAGTGCTTAGATCTACCAGAAATTTCAGGCCAATAAATATGAATGAGCAAGATATAGATTTTCCCGGGAAGAGATCAATTTGTGAATCCAAGTATAAAAGCAAATTGAGTAAGAACTTACCTTTTTTATCTGAAAACTGAACATGAGCTCTACATCATCCTAGCCAATCCTACGACTTGAATTGAACCTGGGTAGGCTGACCACAACATTGGTTTTTCTTGAGTGAATTATAATATTGAGTGCAGTAAAGAATGCTCTTTTTCCTTTAATATATAGGCAAGGCCTGATAGTATTTTCAATCAAAAAAAATGTTGAGTGCAGTAATTGTAAGTTTGTAACCTCCCAGAGTGTACAGGTGGTACTGCTTTAATCTCAGCAAACATATCCCTTGTGTACACCCTTTTCTCGATCGGTAATTGCAGTTCCTCCCTGGCCGTCAAGCCAAAAAGGCCAGTTACTGCAAAATGCAATTAATACACAGGAAAGCAAGTTTTTCAGATGACTAAAAATGCAGAAAGACTAGACTAGCAGCGAAGACCAGAGGTCATCAGGTCAACTGGTCAAGTCTTCATCTCAGCACTTCCATTTATCCAATTAGGTGCAACTCGACCTATCTTCTCTATTCTACCACCAGCTACTGAGTACTGACAGTTTTATCCACCAACATGGGAAATACTATGAATGGATTGCTTATGGCTTTGGCTCTGTTGTGCTTAACCATCAATTTCAGGGAGATAGCTGCGTGCATCTCCACAGAGAGGGATGCTTTGGTTGCCTTCAACACCAGTATCAAGGATCCTGATGGGCGGCTGCACTCATGGCATGGCGAGAACTGTTGCAGCTGGAGTGGTGTGAGCTGCAGCAAGAAGACTGGCCATGTCATCAAGCTGGACCTCGGCGAGTACACTCTCAATGGTCAGATCAATCCATCGTTGTCTGGTCTGACAAGATTGGTGTACCTCAACCTGAGTCAAAGTGACTTCGGTGGGGTGCCCATCCCAGAATTCATCGGCTGTTTCAAGATGTTGAGGTATCTTGATCTCTCGCATGCTGGTTTTGGTGGGACTGTCCCTCCCTTACCGATCCTAAGCCATCGACTGGCTATCGGTATACCAGCCCAGAACAATTTGAATTAATATTTAAAACTTAAATGTTAAAGAGTACGAACAAAGGTTTTGAATATTAGTTTCAGAACAAAATACCAACTGGTCCCTTTGAGAAAGGGTAACCGACCTCTTACCACTTTTATCTGGAAAAAGATTGAATCCAAAATATTTTATTAAACTAGTAATTGAGGGTAACAAGCTGCTAACAAGTTTTTGGAACATGTCGGTTAACGTCTGGTTTTTGGTTTTCAAATTAAAACTCTTGGTATGTCTAATGTGTAAATTGCACATGAAATACACTAATGTAACATACATAATGCTACGTGAAAAATGTATAGTTCGTATTATTAATAAAACATTAATGCACCATATGTAATTTTGCAAGAAAATGTTTGGTACACTATCAGTAACCAAACTACCCTCTGGAAAACACATTATGCGCCTTCTAACTAAAATGCTTTAAAAACAATTCAATTTTCTCTCATCGATTTGTGGTGGTAAACATTAGGTGATAAAGGGACTTGATGAAGGGATATTGTCAATGAAGGTTGGAGGACTACGTCGATTATACATACCTGGCCCGGTAAGTAGCCTAAACTCCCCAATGTCAACAAATATTATGCAAGAGAAAATGAAAGATGTGGTAAAATTCAGGCCAGACAATTGCAGCCATTGTTATGGCATCATTTTCCCCTCTTAGCACAGAGAATTGAAAGGAGGGTGATAATTTGATTTTTCGTGCTTTTCTTGTTCTGAACAGCTAGCATTTCCGAAGGGCCTTACTTCAGCACCTGGAAGGCCAAGAGTGGCTCCAAGCAGCCCAGTTATGTTCGACGTCAACTTATTGTACATACCAGGTCTTGATGATGAGTGAAAGCATGCATAGGAATATATATATACATCCTCTTCTGGTTTTCCACATCGTTTACAAAAAGGATGATGAAGCAAATGATTTACCATACAGTACATCGATCTAGAGGTACCATTAATTCTTTTCGGCTGTAGATTGTGGGCAAGTATGTTATGTGTTGAGTACAAAATTTTATTATTAGACTGCTTTAAGTAGCATGTAAAGACTTTTGTAGCTCTCATTTTTCTAAATGAAATTGGGGGAGTTCTGCTCTCCTAGTTTAAAAAAAAAAACAAAATCTCATGTAGTTGTTCTAAGGAACCGACAAGGGTTGCCGAATGAACATAATGTGCTTAGTGTAAAATCAGAAACAGTGGGAAAAGGGAAATTTTCGGTTCTTGAAAAGGTATTATGAGGTCGAGGTATTTCTAGTGCTAATCGGGATTTAGGAGGTATAATATCACTAAACTAACACTCTGCGGAGTAGTACCTAATAATACTCTATCTCGGTAACGTTGATAGCTAGCAACTACATGTGCGTCTCGTCGCCCGCTCTGTGTGTAGTGAGAGGGATGGCACAATTTTATTAGTGAGAATATCTTAAAAATCAGCCGCAAGTATTTTTAGTAAAAAAAACTTTCAGATATAACGATAGTATAATTAAAGTGTAATTACGTTATAACTACACAAGCTATCACTAAAATCTTACGCACAACATGTGTAGATGGGAAAAAAAAGCTTGCGTAAGTTTTCTAGCAAATCTGTTTATTAGTTGAAATGTTTGTTCTAATAAATGGAAGGAGTTGGGAATCCCTCCTCTCTGTACGCAAAACAATGTATGCATTAACACATAATTAATTAAGGATTAGCTATTTTTTAAAAAAGAATTAATATGATTTTTAAGGCAACTTTCGTATAGATTTTTTATTTAAAAAAACACACGTTTGGTAGTTTGAAAAGGCATAGGGAAAATGAAAGAGATGAGTTGGGAAAGTGAAGAAAAGAAGACAATCTAAGGAATTGACAAGGGTTGCGTGCTAAGTTGTTGTCCTTGTATCACGAGTGTAATTTACTCTTTCATTTTCTTTTTTCATTTCAACAATCGAAACAATCAACTGTATTACTGTATACATCATTATCATTACAAATTACCTTCTTCTCTTTTTCATTTTCCGCATCAAATTTAGATTTTAGAATGCTCTTTTAGAGAAGGCAGAAATTCTAGATAGAACTCGAAAGCGGGCCACAACTCAGCCCATTTGCGAGCCCAGTTAATCCTTCCCCCTGCTGGCCTCGAGATTCGTGCAAGATGACGGCCGTGTCGCTCAGACCCTCTTCCCGTTCGCTGCCGGCAGCGCCACCTCGCCGGCGCGGCGCCGGCGCCGCCCAGCACGGAGGCGGCCGAGTCGACGTTGGTGAGGAGGTACTCGTAGATCTTCTTCCGCAGCCGCTCTATCGTCTCCTCCGGCACGGTGTTGCCGCCTCCATTCGCAACGGCGGAGGCGCCGCGCCGGCCTCCTCGCCGTCGGCGTCGGATTGCGGCGGTGGCGGTTCCGTGGGCTTCGCTATCTCGCTGAGCCAGTCGTTGACGCGCTTCAGCTGCGGGAGCATCCTGGCCGCGCGGTCGCGATCCCACGGCGCGGCGGCGGCGGCCACGTCGGCGTCGAGGAACCGCTCGACGAACGCCAGAACCACCCCCTCGCCTCCTCCCCGAGCCGCCTCGCCAGCTCGCCCCTCTCCTCCGCGCCGCCTCCCCTCTCCCACTCCGGCGGAGGACAGGCGCCGCCACCGCCGCAGCGACGGGTCCCACCCTCCCCTTCACTTGGCCGGGAACAGCCGCGACTTCGCCGGCGGCGACGCCTTCGTCGCCGCCACCGGTTTCGCGACTCGTCGACGAGCACGACGGCCAGCGGGGAGGCAGCAATGGCGGGTGGCGGCTTGAGGTTGTAAAGGGAGAACGCGGAGAGGTCGGTGGCGAGCCCGGCGCCCACCCAGGACGCTGCCCGGCGACGGCGCTCCGCCGCGACGGCAAGGGACTCCTCGTCGACGGCTGCGGCTTCACTGGGTGTTGATCGGTCCGGTGATGTCGCCGTCGAGGTCGCCGTGGCCTTGGTCAGCGAGTCGGCGACGACGGTGGCGCGGGACATGGCTGCATGCAGAGCCAGGAATTGCTCCACCGCCGGCTGCGGGTTCTGCTCCTCCGCCGTCGAGCTCACCTCCGCGTACGAGCTGCATTCAGATCAACACAACAGTGAAAGGTAAGTTCTTAGCTGTTATTACTGCATCGAACGTAACGAGTAACGACACAAGCAAGGTAAAAATGTTGCAGAAATCTGAACCTCTGCGCTGTAGAAGTAACCATGCAACATTGAGTAATAATGATCCATCAGTAAAACTCACACATTTCGATCAGATAAAAGCTCATTTGATAAGCATTCAGATCAACACAACAGTAACAGGACATTTCTTACTTGTTGTTACGGCAACAAATGCACCATTCCTAACTACTCCCTCTATTTCAAGTCATAAGACGTTTTAAGCTCAATCCGAAATCAATAATTGAATATATTTTCATTATAAATTTGTCCTGGGTTGAAGATGTTACTACTTTTTTCTACAAAGGCCCTGTTTAGTTTCAAAGTTTTTTTTTCCAAACTTCCAACTTTCCATCACATCAAATCTTTCATACACACACAACATTTCTATCACATCGTACCAATTTTAACCGAACTTCCAAACTTCAGTGTGAACTAAACACAGCCAAACTTAAAATAGTTTGACTTTGACCAAAGTCAAAACGTCTTATAACCTAAAACGGAGAGAGTAGTACACAAATTCCACAACAGTGCATGGTAAAAAGGTTGCAGAAATCTGAACTTTTGTGCTGTACAATCAGCCATGCATTATTCAGTAACAGTGATGGGACCGTCAGTAAAACACACATTTTGATCAGATTAAAAGGTCACAATTGACATTACCATAGTACTACTATTTGTGAGTTGTGACTAGGCACAGAACTGTCAGAGCACTGCAAGCACCAGTGTGTGAGCAGAAAGTGCAAACTACTTTATTTCGTAGTACATTGCAGTGACAAGTACTGAATTGTTAGGAGTTCTTGTCTGGCAATGCTTGTCAAGATACAGGAATCAGCAGTTCAGACTGTTTGAGAAGATAAACACTGTACAGCCTAGCTTTATTCAGACAAGAACAGCTGGCTGTTCCATGCATTGCTAGCATGGACTCCAGGAAGGCAGGAACTTGTTCGATCTGTCCGTAGAGCACTCAGGAACACGAGCTCAATCCGAAATCTAAATTCCAAGCATGTGCAGACATAATCAAGCCTTTGTATGGATCAAAAGGAGAGGGAGCTAATTGGTGGTTGGTAATATCATTGCAACTTGCTTGACAGCTATAGCTGAGGCATTTCGACCTGACGCCGATTGGTCATCGATTATTTTAGAACCCATGTGATATAAACATCAAGAGAGCCATCGATTATCAACCATGTTAATAATTAGATGCCATGTGGGACTTGAAACTTATCCATAAAATTGCTTGTTGTAAGCATATAACATGCTAGGACAGGCAAACAAAATCCTCAAGGCCCTGTTTGGATAGGGAGGGCTTGGATTCAAATCTTTGGCTTTGGGTTCAAATTTGAACTAAGTACAAAAAAGAAAATCCAAGGCAGATCATATCAGCTGCACATATTACGCACACCATAAGGACATATTTAGGCTGGAAACAAGTTAATGAGCATAGTGTGGCGCAAGCAGTTGACTTGAAGAATTTTCACCTTAAAGTTAACAAAATTTCTCAAAATAACTACAGCGATGATGCACATGCATACGGCTATGCATACAAAACACAATTTGGAAATAAATACTAATGGTTAGTACTTAGGTAGTATCAGTATCAGACTAAGAAGTCAAGGAATAGCTCAAGAGAAACAATTCAATATCATTGAAATATCAGGAGTTGGCAATACCTTGAAATGGTGCTGATTATAGATTTTGTAGTTGCAACATCACAAAGGATATGTCAGTGAAAAAATTACCTTAAACATCGAAGCAAGTTCTCTGCAGCAGAAGCTTCCTGCATAGCTTCAACAGCAGCCATTTGTGCTGCATCCCTGTACTTCAGAAGCTCCTGTGAAAAGTTGGATGCAATTAAAGATTCAATATGACATTAATGAAGCATTCAACAGCTACAGAGAAAAATGATCTCCAATTCTCTCATCCTTCAATCCTCTTGGACAGTATGACTAAAATGGTATAGTAAAATTGCTTTGTTGATGCCCAGGGGAACTGGAGCCATCATTTCACATAGTAAAACAGGGCTTGTCCATCGTTTCTTTTGTTAAGTATATATTTGTGCAAAGACAAAAATTAAATTAGCACCCTCAAAATTGCAAAAGGTTTTGCAATGCTAGACCTATTGTAGCAAACAGCCATAGTGAACACATCAATGAGCCAACCTATGCGAACATGTGAATGAGCATATTCATACCTTCCCTAATTTAGCAAGTGAAGGAGGAAGTGATGTCCATGAAGCGCTAGCATCTGTCAACTTTTTGCTGTTTGAAGCAATCTTCACTAGATTTGTAATATTAGTGTTGCTTGAAACTCCAGACGTCCTCCTCAAAGGAGAAGAAGGCTTATTCACTATTTTCTCAGAATCATCTGAAGGGGCACTTGCTGAGCTCTTCCTTGGAGGAGTCTGAATCTTACTGTCATCCTTATGCAATGGCTTCTCTTCTACTAGTGGTTTGCGTCTTGGAGTCTGATAACAAAAGAACCAGCAAAGATTAGTAACTTTGGAAAAAAAAAGATGGGCAGTAAAGGATCAAACATGAATTCAAATGTTACTGAAAGGCTACAATGTGTTAAGGCAATAGCTTAAGATACTACATGAAGGATACTCAATAAAGTAAATCACGCCACATTTGTAGACAAATATAACTGATAAGCGTTGACAACAACCGCACGTACCGATGTGCTTCTATTCTCAGACTTCTTCTCAGTTTTGGCTGCCTTTGAATCTGAATTTCCTTTGCTCTTTGCTTCCGCATTCCCTTCCCAGCTTCTTCTCAGGGCCTTTGGTCCCGATTCAATACTTGACATGGTGTTACTAAGCAAGTTACCTGCAGAGGACTTCCTCCCTGCTGTAGTAGCCTTCAAAACAGAAGCAGCTTTCTCTAACAAGGAAAGCCTAGAAGGTGATGACTTATCTGCTCCTTTTGATTTTGTTCTCTGCTTTATGTCATTCGAGAATCTCTCAAATGATGCCGGTAGAGAATAAACGCTGGTCGGAGATGAAGGTGTCGACCTAGCACTGGCAGGTTTTGTCTTTGAGCTGACTACTTCCTTCTTGTCTATAATGCTATTCAATGCTTGTTTCGAGAGAGAAGAGTTTGATTTGGTTAGCTGCGGTTTCTTGATTTCTGCCCCATTGTTTTTCACTGAAGGTTTTAATTTCTCCAATTTGCTTTGCTCCTTTTCTAGTGATAAAGTACTGGCATCCTTCAACCCATTGATGGGTTGTTGTGCCTTCTTACTTCCGAGAAAAGTGGAGTTTGTTACCACAAGATCTTCTGGACTGCCAACACAAGCATGCCGACCTGGAACTGGCCTGACTCCCCTCAAGATTGGCACCGGAGTGGCTGCCTCAAGACGGTCTACATGGATGAACTGTCCCAACTGAATTGTGTCGCTCAATATGAGATCATGCTGCTCTTCTGGTAAGGAAACGTATGTTGCGTGCGAGGAATCGGACACCTTGAGATAGAAACCCTGGTTGGTAAACAGATCACTCCCTGCAAGGGCCGGAACAATGCTGACCACCTGAAGAAGGGACGAACGGTGCTCGCCGGCAACTTTAACATCGCTGTTCATGTGCTGAAGGAGCTTGAGAAGGACCCCGGGTACCAGCGAAGCCATTGTTGTCGACTCTAAAGCACATTACCTGCAAATGTTAAGCACAATTCAGAAATCACAGTAATCATACAGAGGACTTCAAAGAATTATTAGAACATGAAAGTGACAAAAGTCTAATGAGTTAATAGTCGACAACCTGGGTAGTCCTAACGAAAGTGAAATCACCAACAACCAAATGCAATAAAGGTTGCAACTTTACAGTGAAACTCAATCCAGGCTAACATGTCGGTAGCACAAACCGTTTTGATGGCTCACAGTGAACATGAAACCAATGCATTTTGTCAGTAAATGCTAACTAGTAATATGGCTGGAAATTGTCACTGGAATTGAAACCCAAGCACAACAATTTGCTACTCCCATTTTGCTGAACCATAAAAAGCATACCAAACTCAATGAGCACGAAAGGTGCCATTAACTACAACATTTTGAGTGCAGAAAGGAGAAGACAAGTACACCTAGCTGCCCAACAATACTGCTTGGAATGAAGTCAAGCATCGAATAAATAGAGGTGTACTCGAAATGGAGGCTGCAAGGAGCAAGGACTAAGTAGAGCATTTTTTTTTTCTAGGAAATGCATTTAATTCAATCCGAATGGGATACTATAGGAGTACAAGTAAGGTGTGAGCAGATCCAGTGAGGACCTCAAACACAATCAAATAGGAGTCCCATGATAGAATCAAAGTGGACCTGTCCCAGAACTATATACCAACAGAGATACAGAAGGAGAAAGCACAATCAAATCTTGAGCAAAAGAACCTATTTTAAGCAGCAGCTGCAGAACTACCATTGATCAAGTAGAGTAACAAGCAATCTTCTAGTAGCAACTTGTTATGGAATCATCAGAGCTCCAAAAAGTACTTCAGAGAAAAAAAACAGAACATAGAAAGAGGCTACTGCAAGAAATCATGGGAGGAAGAGAAGGAAAGAAAAGAAGGGACATTTCTGAGGAACTCCATCAACATCACAGATACTGCAAGCATAGCAAGCAAGCTCACAGCAAGAGACAAATCTAGAAGCAGCATAAAGAATACAGTAAGATGGAGAAGAAGAAGAAGAAGCAGAGGGACGCAAGCACACACACCTCTCAAGCCTCAACACAAGCCTCGCGAATCCCCCTCAGCCTAATGGCAATCCGAGCCTAATTATCCCCTCCTTGCTCCTCCCGTGAAGACGATCCTTCTCCCGATTCTTCTTCTACCTTCCTCTCGTTCTCAGCCTCTCACCTCCAGTGCAGTGCCGCCTCTCCTCTGCAGAGCCTAACCAATGATTCTTCTTTCTGCCGCTTGCTCTGCTTCTCCCTCCCCCGCCGGTTGGCTTCTTGCGGCGGTGCCAGTCTCTCTCTCGCTTCGCTTCTCGGTGAAAGAGGAGAGAGGCGACTGTGGTGTGGTGTGGAGTGTGGAGGCGAGAGCACGCTACGCTGAGCTCTGCGCTGCAAGTCTGCAAGAACAGGGGGGAAGCAGGAGGCACTGTGGCAAAGTTATTTGGGAAAAGCTTCGAGCTCTCTCTCTCTCTCTCTCTCTCGATTGTAGAGATTGTACATGTGGGGCCCGGGAAGTCAGTGGGTGGGTGCCTGGGTGGTGCTATTGTTGAGGTCAGGCGTCGTTTTCAATGGGGCAAAGTGGAGTTCCAAGGACAATTTGGAGAAAGGGAAAGCTTTTTTTTTCTTTTAGTTACTGCTCCAACTGTGAAAGTTTTCACCCAAAAGGTAAAAAACAATCTTGACATGGTTTTATGCTTAAAACATTTGGGTAAACAATGGCAATGCAAAAGCCCTAATACACGTCATAGATATCTGACGTTTAGAACGAGATTCGATTGCTCTTTCAAAATAACGATCATCGATATTTCCTGGCATACTTGGATTTAAAGCAAAAGAAAATTCGTGTTCTAAACAATTTATGATAGAGGGAGCATCTTACAAGCTTAAGCTCTATTTCCTCCAACATAAAATATAACACCCGAAGTAGAGATAGGAGTATATTCTACTCTCTTCATCCCAATTTAATTATCACCTAAGATGTTTTCAAAATAATAATTATTTAATAAATTGCTTCTTTTTTTTATTTGTGTAAAGAGTACATGTGCATTGTGAATGCCCCACATGCATACAACAAATCAAGATTAATTTCTATTAGTTCAACCCATACAACATTTTAAGTGTGAATTAACTTGTTGGACATGAAGCGACGGAGCACCTTTGATCGATGAGGATTAATTTCAGAATGTTGGATTAGTGTATTTGGTCTTGATGCCCTTTATTTAGGGGATGATCAAATTAAGATAAAGATACTAGTAAATATTAATCTAGACAAGGTTTTGTTCAGATTCGTAGCAGTACGACGTGTCTTATTTTGTATTAGGTTGTTATATTTTGGATCGGATAGAGTATTTGATATAGTAAGGTTTTGTGTACTGTTGTCTAGTAAGAAAAATGTAGTGATAGTAGGAGTTTTGCAAGAATTTATTTAGTTTTTGTACAAAATTTGTGGGTTAGAAACTGACATGGTGGGACCTCCTGGGAGAAGTCAATTTCTCATAAAAGCACCAAGCTCATCTCATATTCATCAGGTCATTAAGATGTGGTTGGTTGTGACTTAAGATAAGCACCCAAGCTTGAGTGCAGATCAAGTGTTCTTTTCTTTCTCCTGCAGACTGCAGTAACCATGAAATGGTCCAATCTAATTTGGTCAACGACTGTACGCAGAATCAAAAATCGGACTACCGACAGTCTGTCTCTGCAGTACTCCAGTTTGACTTCAGATTGTAATGTACTCCAACTAATCCATGTTATAGAAAGGGTTAAATTTAACCAAACACATTGATATTTTGTAGATTTCAGATAAGTACATTTTCCTGAAAATGATTAATGTTCAGGCCAGCCCCCATTTTGGTCAAGCGTCAGAATAATACAGTCGCTGCCGATGATTAGTTGATAGGGATCTCCTAACCACTGTCGTATAATTTGCATTGCCGGTTGGTAAACTAATTGCCAGAGTATTTTTATGCCTGTATTATGTCGTCGTGTATTGGAGCCGTCGATATCATTGCACCAGCCAAAGTACTTAGTTTTAATAACTCAAAATTTTATCATTGATTTGGTTTAGTTCGACCTTATCTGCATGTGGTTCTAGTAATGCAGTAGCTAGTTGATATCATTGATCATACTCTCTACAAGACTAGAAACATGTGTACACATTTGATATCTTTCACATTCATGAATGTACAAATAAAATTCTGAAGCAGAACAAGATGGAAATTGCAGAAGTTCACTTGAAAAGCAAGGTACAGAGCTCCACTTTTTCTCGAAACGAAAAACAAAAACCAAGCGGTTCTGAACCCAAGTGCTCGAAGAAACAAAAAGTCAGATAAAAAATGGTCTCGAATTAGTGGCAGCAAGGTACTAACAGTACCATAGTAGTACTACTAGCTGTCTCACTCCATTAATCTGGGGAAATTTATGTACTTGTTTTGCCTGCCTTTGCTCAATTTGCAAGGTATCACTGTAGTACTGTCCAAGAACAAACGTGATTAGCTTAATTCGTTCATTCTTTCAGATGAGTTAAGTAAAACCACTTGATCCATATGTACAATACCTTCTGTATATTTTTTTTAGAAAATTGATTAAAACCCAGCCTCTACATCCAAATCAAAAGTACATAACCAAGATACAAGAGTAATTAGACAGTCTGGGCTGCTTCTAGTTTCTGGACAGTTAAAACTTTCAGTCTGGCAGCAAAGCAACCAAGTGACACCCATGATGGTGAGAGTGAGAGATGTTAGGCTGTAGTAGCTTTCTGGGCAATAATCAACCGGTTCAGATCTGCATATTATCAAAAGCATTTGCATTGGTTCATGCATGCATGGATGGCTGCAGCCTAGCCCTGCATGGATGGTCCATATAGATCATCACACATCTCAACAACTGTGGCTCAACTGAAAAACGGTTTGGTGAGCATGTGCTTTCTCCCAGCCTCCCACCAATCTCAACGCATACAAAAACGGATTTAATCTTGGATTTATGCTAAGTTAATCCCCTTTTTAATACTTCTCGGTTTTGTCATGCGCATGTGGCTGCTGCACAGGATGTCGGCGCCAACGTGGGATGTGAATGTGATGCTGCTGCTGCTGCTGCTTCTGCAATAATCACTGGATGACAGGCAAGCATCACACTGCATGCAGACAACCGTAACGAAATAAACAGGAGTAGTATAATTTACAGATCAGATAAATTTGTTGTTTTGAAAGATTGATCATGTACTAGATCTGTCCCATTGATCCATCATGCACATTAATTCAGGATTTAATGTGCCATTTGGAACACCAGAATGTTTTTAGAAATATTTATGACTTGTCATGGTAGGTAGGTACTGTGAAATTACTGTGTTCCATGGACTGTTGATAGGATTATTTCATTATCTGATATGGAGAAAATGCCAGTTGATGAGGAACACTTGAGTAGGCAGTGGATATGGATGGTGGTATTGCTACATGTCACATGCGTGGGGGCATGGAATTCTGACTTTCTGAACAGAGCATTATCTACTCCCATCTTGCATGCATCAATTCCCCCCCAAATCCAATCTTTTTCCTACCTGTAACTGTAAGTGCTGCATTGATCATTCTGTTGTCTGAATCTCTGTTACTCCAAAGAAACAACAGATCTGCTCAGAGTTTCAGATAAATTATGTGCTTTTTAGAGTGCGACATGATGTACTGTTACTGAACAGTGATCGTTGCTTGAATGGCACTAGGGAAGTAATCCTATATAGGAAATCAAAATAAGGGCATGTTTAGTTTGGAAAAAGAATGTTTCTAGTGTCACATCGGATGTTTGACAGGATATCGGAAGGGGTTTTCGGATACGAATGAAAAAACTAATTTCATAAATCGCCTGGAAACCACGAGACGAATCTTTTGAGCCTAATTAATCCGTCATTAGCACGTGCGGGTTACTGTAGCACTTATGGCTAATTATGAACTAATAATTAGGCTCAAAGATTCGTCTCGCAATTTTCCCCCTAATTGCGTAATTAGTTTTTTAAATCTATATTTAATACTCCATACATGTGTCAAAAATTCGATGTGATGTTTTTAGGAAAAAATTTTGGGGAACTAAGGTTTCTGACGAAACGATCGATGAATCAATCCATGATCTGAAGTCTGAAGAGAGCATGGCAAGGCATATGCATCATGATGGATGGGCTAGGAGTAGCAGTTATGGAGTATGGTAAGCTCTGATGCAGCCATGCAATGCAAGCCTTGTGCTGCTCCTCGTCATGAATTCATAACTATATCTTGGTGGGATGCAATTACAAAGCAAGTTTAATCGGTACTCCTCCTAGCTTGTACTCCAGGTTCTGATGGAAACAAGAGATGGCAGTATATATGGCACTGCAAACTGGCTACGCTCGAACAACTGGTGATAGTTTCCGTGATTTGTTGTCAAATTTATGATCCTTGACTTTGAGCTTTAACCCAATGCGATTTATGTTTCATATCGATGATTGGACGTGTTGGTCCTGAAATTTCTAGAGAATCCAACTGTTTGCATTCTGAGACTGAATTTCTGAACCTCTGAATGAATATGCTGCAATAAGCAAGTAGTACAGTACAGCAAGCATTCTGCGTTGCGTTCAGGCCAACTGCCATGCTGCTGCTCTGCGACGAGAGCAGCAGAAACGAAGTCTGTGTCCGGCCCATTTAGTCATCTGGCCCAATATATGGAGAATAGAAACTCGAAGCCCAAGATGGCACTGAACTGGTCATGGGCCCATGGGCTCGAGGAGAATGCATACGTGGGTCCCACAGGAGCGGCAGTGCCGGATCGACTGTGTCTCGGAGTCGGACACCGACTCCGAATTCCACACTGAGTTTCGCGCTCGTGATAAATTCAGATGCTGGCGCTGATGAGAGCTCAAGCAATTCGATCGCAAGCTAGCTCATCGTCGCCATCGATCAGAGCGCATTGCACTTGCTGATCCTTAGCTTAGCTTAGCTTCTCCGGTGTGATCCGGCGTCACCGGCGGCGCGCGGCCATGGCGTCCCTGTACGCTCCGCAGCTGACGAGGTGGCGCGTCGCGACGTCCGGCGGCGGCGGCGTGCGCGACTGCGTGGAGCACGACGGGAAGCCGCTCTTCTTCTCGCGCGAGGATTGCCGCCGCCGCCTCGTCCCCGACGACGACGAGGAGGACGCGCGCGAGTGCCTGGAGATCGCCGGCGAGGTGTTCCCGCTGATGGAGGAGAGGATGGTGCTGGCGGCGCTCCACGGCGGCGGCGGCGGCGCCCGCGAGGCGGTGCGGTGCGTGGAGTACGTCGACGACGACGACGGGGCCGTGCTGCTGCTCACGGTGACGACGACGGAGGGGAAGGAGAAGGAGGTGGCGGTGGTCGACGGCGGCGAGGTGCGGGTGGTCGACGGCGGCGGCTACTACGATCCCGACTCCGGCACGGTGGAGCACGTGGTGGACCAGAAACTGTCTTATTTGGGTCACAGAATCAGTCCAAATGGGGTTGCTACTGAAGAAGATAAAATAAAGGCTGTTAAAGATTGGCCCACTCCTAAGTCAGTAAAGGACTTGAGAAGCTTCCTTGGGTTAGCAGGTTATTACCGAAAGTTTGTGCGAAATTTTGGTATTTTCAGTAAACCATTGACAAATCTGTTGCGCAAGGGTCAGCCTTTCATTTGGAATACTGTGACAGATGCAGCTTTTCAAACCCTCAAGCAAGCACTGATGTCAGCTCCTGTTCTTGCAATGCCGGATTTCTCCTTACCATTTGTGGTTGAAACCGATGCATCAGATAAAGGGATTGGCGCTGTGTTGATGCAGAATGATCACCCTATAGCCTTCCTCAGTAAAGCTTTGGGACCTCGGCATTGGGGTCTTTCTACCTATGAGAAGGAGAGTTTGGCTATCATGATGGCAGTGGATCACTGGAGACCATATTTACAACATGATGAATTCTTTATCAGGACAGATCATCGCAGTCTCTCATTTTTGGCTGAACAACGGCTGACCACGCCTTGGCAGCATAAGGCTCTTACAAAATTGTTGGGACTTCAGTACAAGATCATTTATAAAAAGGGTGTTGATAACAATGCTGCTGATGCTTTGTCTCGCTGTCCTGTACCTGAATCTGTTGCTCTATCAGCTCTTTCTGTTTGTGTTCCCGAATGGACACAAGAAGTAATTGAAGGTTATCATCAGGATCCTGATTCTGCCAGTAAAGTTCAAACGCTGTGCATCAATAGTTCTGCCATTCCTGACTTCACACTTAAAAATGGTCTGCTATACTTCAAGGGCAGAATGTGGATAGGACATAATGTGCCTGTGCAACAAAAGATTTTAGCCAATTTGCATACAGCTGCTATTGGTGGACATTCCGGAATTACAGTGACTTATCACCGAATCAGACAACTTTTTGCTTGGACAGGTCTTCGTGCAGATGTTGCAAAATTTGTTCAACAGTGTGATATCTGTCAGAAGGCTAAGGTGGAACATGTCAAGTATCCAAGTGCATTACAACCGTTGCCGGTTCCGGAACAGTCTTGGCAAATTGTTTCTTTGGACTTCATTGAGGGTCTGCCTCGCTCATCCACTTTCAATTGCATTTTAGTGGTGGTGGATAAGTTTTCCAAATATGCGCATTTTGTGGCATTGGCTCATCCTTTCACAGCCTTGGACATTGCTGAGGCATACATGCAGCACATTCATCGCTTACATGGATTACCAGAGGCTCTTATTTCAGATCGCGATAGAATTTTTACTAGCACTCTTTGGACGACACTATTCAAATTGGCTGGCACTCAATTGCGAATGAGTTCTTCTTATCACCCTCAAATGAAGTGTGAGCATTATTTCGATGTGAATAACACGTTTCCTGGTTTGTGGGTGAGGGTAGCAACCATCTACTTTGTGGGAAGGGCTGCATCTTGGTTAAGATCTTCTAGAGCTCATTTGCGTTTTCCTATGTGGGGGGATTTTTGTGCTGCTGTGTCGGAAAAATTTGATCGCGACCAGCACGAAAATTTGATTAGGCAAATGGATAGTATTAAGCAGTCGGGAACGGTTTGGGAGTTTTATGAGAGATTTGATGAGCTAATGAATCAACTATTAGTTTATGACCCTGGGGTGAGTGCAAAATATTTGACTCATCGATTCATTGAAGGGCTGCGAAGAGAGATTCGTAATCCTGTACTTTTACAGAGACCAAAGACCCTCGAAACTGCTCTGTCTGTTGCTTTGTTACAGGAAGAGGTGTTGGAGAATCCTCAAGTTTCCAGTGTTAAGGAAGTCAAGAGAATGGAAGGCAACTCTGGTTTTCGATCGGCAGGCAAGGGACCGTGGCCGTTGCCGCAACCACCAGGGAAGAGTGGAAGTTTCTCTTTGATGAATCGTCCTGAAGAGAAGAGAAGCACTGATACTGTTCGCAGTCCAACAAATTCGACAGATAAAGTGACTGCTCTCAAGGCTTATCGCCGAGCCCAGGGATTGTGTTATATTTGTGCAGAGAAATGGTCCCCTACTCATAAGTGTTCAGCCTCAGTTCAACTCAATGTGGTTCAGGAGCTGTTCAGTCTCTTTATGGAGGAGGGAGCTCAGGAAAGTCGGGAAACCTCAATTCTATCAGATGCTGAAACGGGTGAACTAATGGCAATTTCAGTGCAGGCAGTACAAGGTTCTGAGCCAGATGGAACTATGCGCATTTTAGGACAAGTTCAAGGAAAACAAGTGTTAATTCTAGTGGATTCAGGCAGCTCAGTGAGTTTTATCAGTTCACAGATAGCAGCTGGTCTGAAAGGGATACAATCTCTTCCTCGACAATTGTCAGTCAGAGTTGCTAATGGTGGTACACTCTGTTGTGATGCTATGATTCCTCAGTGTGAATGGCAAGTGCAGGGTCACAGATTTAGAACCACTTTGAGAATTTTGCCTCTTAACAGCTATGACATGATTTTGGGAATGGATTGGCTGAAGGAGCACAGTCCAATGTCAGTTAATTGGTCTCAGAAAACTATCAGAATTAATTTGCTGGGAGCAATGGTGACTCTAACAGGGGTTCAGTCTGAACTGTCTAGGTGTGAATTGTTATCAGCTAAGGAGATGCAGCAATTGCAACAGAAACAGGCAGTAGCCCATATGGTTCAGCTTTGTTCTCTCTCTCAAGATGAGGAATCTGAAGAAATACCAAATGAAATTCAGTTATTACTTCAGGAGTATGCAACTGTTTTTGCTGAACCAAAGGGGTTGCCTCCCACAAGACAATTCGATCACACAATTCCTCTAATACCAGGGGCACAACCGGTGAATGTCAGACCCTATCGTTATACACCCGCCCAAAAAAATGAGATCGAAGCTCAAGTGACTGAAATGTTACAGAATGGCATCATACAACACAGTTCTAGTCCTTTTGCATCTCCTGTACTGTTGGTTAAGAAGAAAGATGGATCATGGCGATTCTGTGTTGATTATCGCCATCTCAATGCGATTACAGTTAAGAATAAGTATCCCTTGCCAATTATTGACGAGTTACTTGACGAATTGTCAGGTGCTCAATGGTTTACAAAGTTGGATTTGCGAGCGGGATATCATCAGATTCGAATGAAGACTGAAGATGAACACAAAACAGCATTTCGCACTCATAATGGTCATTTTGAGTTTAGGGTACTTCCATTTGGCTTGACTAGTGCACCAGCCACTTTTCAAGGGATCATGAACAATATTCTATCCTCATTACTTCACTGTTGATAGGATTATTTCATTATCTGATATGGAGAAAATGCCAGTTGATGAGGAACACTTGAGTAGGCAGTGGATATGGATGGTGGTATTGCTACATGTCACATGCGTGGGGGCATGGAATTCTGACTTTCTGAACAGAGCATTATCTACTCCCATCTTGCATGCATCAATTCCCCCCCAAATCCAATCTTTTTCCTACCTGTAACTGTAAGTGCTGCATTGATCATTCTGTTGTCTGAATCTCTGTTACTCCAAAGAAACAACAGATCTGCTCAGAGTTTCAGATAAATTATGTGCTTTTTAGAGTGCGACATGATGTACTGTTACTGAACAGTGATCGTTGCTTGAATGGCACTAGGGAAGTAATCCTATATAGGAAATCAAAATAAGGGCATGTTTAGTTTGGAAAAAGAATGTTTCTAGTGTCACATCGGATGTTTGACAGGATATCGGAAGGGGTTTTCGGATACGAATGAAAAAACTAATTTCATAAATCGCCTGGAAACCACGAGACGAATCTTTTGAGCCTAATTAATCCGTCATTAGCACGTGCGGGTTACTGTAGCACTTATGGCTAATTATGAACTAATAATTAGGCTCAAAGATTCGTCTCGCAATTTTCCCCCTAATTGCGTAATTAGTTTTTTAATCTATATTTAATACTCCATACATGTGTCAAAAATTCGATGTGATGTTTTTAGGAAAAAATTTTGGGGAACTAAGGTTTCTGACGAAACGATCGATGAATCAATCCATGATCTGAAGTCTGAAGAGAGCATGGCAAGGCATATGCATCATGATGGATGGGCTAGGAGTAGCAGTTATGGAGTATGGTAAGCTCTGATGCAGCCATGCAATGCAAGCCTTGTGCTGCTCCTCGTCATGAATTCATAACTATATCTTGGTGGGATGCAATTACAAAGCAAGTTTAATCGGTACTCCTCCTAGCTTGTACTCCAGGTTCTGATGGAAACAAGAGATGGCAGTATATATGGCACTGCAAACTGGCTACGCTCGAACAACTGGTGATAGTTTCCGTGATTTGTTGTCAAATTTATGATCCTTGACTTTGAGCTTTAACCCAATGCGATTTATGTTTCATATCGATGATTACATGTGTTGGTCCTGAAATTTCTAGAGAATCTAACTGTTTGCATTCTGAGACTGAATTTCTGAAACTCTGAATGAATATGCTGCAATAAGCAAGTAGTACAGTACAGCAAGCATTCTGCGTTGCGTTCAGGCCAACTGCCATGCTGCTGCTCTGCGACGAGAGCAGCAGAAACGAAGTCTGTGTGCGGCCCATTTAGTCATCTGGCCCAATATATGGAGAATAGAAACTCGAAGCCCAAGATGGCACTGAACTGGTCATGGGCCCATGGGCTTCAGGAGAATACAAGACATATGTGGGTCCCACAGGAGCGGCAGTGGAGTCGGTGTCCGACTCCGAATTCCACGCTGAGTTTGGCGCTCATGATAAATTCAGATGCTGGCGCTGATGAGAGCTCAAGCAATTCGATCGCAAGCTAGCTCATCGTCGCCATCGATCAGAGCGCATTGCACTTGCTGATCCTTAGCTTAGCTTAGCTTCTCCGGTGTGATCCGGCGTCACCGGCGGCGCGCGGCCATGGCGTCCCTGTACGCTCCGCAGCTGACGAGGTGGCGCGTCGCGACGTCCGGCGGCGGCGGCGTGCGCGACTGCGTGGAGCACGACGGGAAGCCGCTCTTCTTCTCGCGCGAGGATTGCCGCCGCCGCCTCGTCCCCGACGACGACGAGGAGGACGCGCGCGAGTGCCTGGAGATCGCCGGGGAGGTGTTCCCGCTGATGGAGGAGAGGATGGTGCCGGCGGCGCTCCACGACGGCGGCGGCGTCCGCGAGGCGGTGCGGTGCGTGGAGTACGTCGACGACGACGGGGCCGTGCTGCTGCTCACGGTGACGAAGGAGAAGGAGGTGGCGGAGGTGGACGGCGCCGAGGTGCGGGTGGTCGACGGCGGCGGCTACTACGATCCCGACTCCGGCACGGTGGAGCACGTGGTGGACGTGGAGGGCGCACGTGAGGCGTACGTGCTGCTCGTCTCCGTTCGCGAGGAGCTCAACCGCATCGTCCGCATCAAGAGGCTCAACTGATCATTCCTACGGCGTAATTTCTGAAACCATTGGGAAAAAAATGCCGATGATGTACATGGATGCCCATTACGTACAAGTGATGATAGATGTTAGCAATGAGCTATGTATGTATGAGTCAAATTTTTGTATTTGGATAGATTCTGCTTGGTGTGAAATTTGTAACAAGTATTTGGGCATCAAAGCCGGCCCTGTATTGATTTTCAGATAAATTAACAACGATCAGCACAGAGTTTCAGATAATTTTTGTGTCCAGATCAAACCATCTAGAGTCTCGGGATGAATTAGTTGGTTGGAAATAAAATGCAAATCAAAAAGAGTTTTCTGACGATTTGATCCATCCATATTCTGAATGTCTCTCAACAAACTGAGCATGCCATGGAATCATGCCAGAATCGTGCATGAACCGAACAAGCCCTAATGCTTTTGCAGTTCTGCTTTTGAACGAGATAATCTCATAGACATCTAACGTCCATTTTCAGTCAGCAGTTATGAATCATCACCAACTGTTTGCACAGGAGTATACTTTACTAGCTCCGATCTTACTTATAACTAGCATAGACCCTGAGATGTGTACTTCGAATTGAAACTTAGCAATGTGATAGTATAAGCTCTGAGATGTGTACTTCCAATGTTAAATCACCATCTTTCTATCTATGCCCTTTTTAATATTCTGCACAGTTTGGGTTTGGATAATTGGGTTCAAAAAGAAAAAAAAATCCATAATAAATTTCATAGCAAAAGATTGGATTCCACGAAAAATAAATGCACAAAAACATTTGGGTTCCCTGAGGAAAATGCAATGAAGTCCTCAAGAAAATTGGAATTTCTAGGGGTGAAGCCAATAAATTCATTAAAGATACATACACTAAATTCTTACAAATAGCATTAATATTCCTCAAATTGGATTCTCAAAAAAGGCATTACTCCTATTTGGATTCCATAAGGGAAAAAACATTAAATGCTTCAATTAATGAGTTTTTTTAAATATTTGGGATTCTTTTCAAAGCCTATATACACACACACTAGCTAGAACACTCATAGCAAAATCAAGAGAACAAACACAAGAACTAGAGTAATTAATCAAGGAGTTCATCGATCAAACTGAGTTAGGTTCAGCAATGGCGAGACCAGCTGCTGCCGTCACCACCCTCCTCGCCGTCGTCGTCCTCGTCTCCGTCGCCGCCTCCCTCCCCGCCGCCGTCGTCGGCGACGCCCGCTTCGTCGCCCGCACGTGCAAGCGCACCAACCACACCGAGTGCGTGAAGATGCTCAGCGCCGACCGGCGGAGCGCCAGGGCCACCACCGTGCGCCAGCTCGCCGGCATCGCGGTCGACATCGCCGCCGCCACCGTGAAGTCCAGCGCCGCCGCCGTGTACGGCAAGTTCCTGGAGAACCACGGCCAGGCCCTCGAGCTGACGCTGCTCGAGTGCTGGTGGATGTACGACCTCGCCGCCGGCGAGGCCCAGGCGGCGGTCGACGCCTACAGCTCCGGCGGCCGCGGCGCGTACCTCGACGTGGTCAGGCACCAGCTGGCCGGCTACTACGCCGGGATCATGTGCGACAACATGATCGGCCGCCGCGCGAGTGTCTCGCCGGTGGCCGACATCGACAGGACGACGGCGACGCACTGTAACATCGCCGTCGATCTCATTGGGCTGCTTTACTAACTGAAACTTTATAGGATTGTTTTACCTCCTGTAAAAAAAATAATAATTAAAGTGGTAACCTTTCAAAGACAATGAAAAATGGCAGTTTGAAGTTACAAATTGTGCATTTCGATATAGTGAAAGATTTTCATGCCCAAAGTACAACTTCATCACAAAAGAAATCACAGAGAGAGTCAGATTTTGCGTTTCATGCTCCTCGCCATCGGCTGATTTTGCTGATTGGCGGCTCACATCCCGAAAATTTGTTGCTAAGGTTGACCACAAAACGTTCAATGTGGGGGTGATCCTTGTAACCTGGTTGATTTGGAAAGAGCGAAATGCAAGGCTGTCCGAAGGGATCGCGGCAGCGGTTCCCCAGCTCTATTCTGCCATGGGGGATGAATGGAAGACTTGGATAGTTGCAGGTCTTGTTAGCCCCGTGTATCACTCCGTAGCAACTCATTCTGTGAGATTTTAGCTTTCGTTTTATGTCTGTAATGGTGGTGCATTGACGCACCGCACTACCTTGTATATTCCCTTTCTTACTCTTAATATACATCGGCTGGCTATTCGCTGGCCCGGCAAAAAAAAAAAAAAAACAGAGAAAGTCAGATTTCTCTTAATAGCCGATGTTTGCCTTAGATTATTGTTATGGATTATCGACTTAAATATATGAATAAATGAAATAGTTTTTAGAAATAAATTTAATAAATAGCTTAAAATAAGCAGTCTAAGTGAAGTACTTTTAAGAAAAAGTATTTTTAAAACATGGAGCAAAGTAATCCATTTGACAGTCCGGTAAATAAACTAAAAAGAACACGGCCAAAGTAGCTTCAATTCTTCCAGTGAGAATCAAGGATTTAATAGCTACTTATATTATCCATGCATGATTCACAAGTTAAACAAAGAATCAAAGATGAAGCACTATAGCCCGTCTATGAACCATGATTGAGATCCCATAATATATAGCAGGGTGATACGTGACAGCAGCACAGGACGATTTTATATCACATTTGATCACCTTCATCCCAGAGAAGGTACTTTGCCAAAAAATAAAGCTTCTTTCAGGTGCAATGTAAACTGTAAGAGAGAAATCTTATCCAGTAAGCAGTTTATTTCTAAAATAAGCTGAAAATCTGCTGGGTTAAAATAAGCTGAAAATCTGCATCACAGAACTGTGGCAAAAGACACCTTTTCTCCAAAGCAGAGATTACAGATCAAGAACAGGCAGGTCTAATTTGCTTAGGAGTCCAAAAGATTCAACACATAAGAGCATTAACTTCTAACAGACAGAAACTTGGACACTAAGATGTTGCCTTTGTGTCTTCAGACCTCCTAGATGCTCAAACCTGGATCAAGGAATGCAAAGTCATCAAATGCAGAACTTTGGTACATGAAAAAAAATAACTCTGCATTCAAAAAACAAAACAGACAGCTCAAATAGCTTCTTGGTCAGAACAGTGAAGGACCATACAAAACGAGACAGAGAACCAAAGGTGGCAGCCTTTTGTGTCTGAAACGACCATAGTCCACGTCCCTCAAATCTCATAGCTACTGCCCATCACTGATGAACTTAAAAATTGAACTAGTTTTAACAAGCCACATGCATCATAAGAATTAAAAGGATGAATTAAAGCTGAAACTAATTGCAAATCCATCTTAGGTCCAAACAATTTATCTTCATGGGAAGATCCCAAATAACAAAGGTGAAATATCAGAATATTTTATATTGTACAGTTGTCCCTCGGATCTCATAGCTATTATTGGCCATCACTGATGATTCTTGATAATTGTTTTAGCAACAAGCCATCCAATTGTCAAAATGGTCAGACAGAAGGCTTGAAGCTAAAACCAGACACCAAACATCTTTGGACCAAAACTTTATCTTCACTAGGACATCAACTTACCAGACACTTTCTGTGAACCTGGTGGGAGAAATCGCTTCAACTTGTTTGCGTTCTCAGCACCAAAGACCTTGGATACTTCATTAAGATGTTGCCTTTGTATCTTTGTACCTCTTGGACGCTCAGACATGGATCAATGATAACAAAATTATCAGATGCAGAAATTTATATAAAGAAAATCTCTACATCATTAAAAACATCTCTATTTTTAAAAAAAAAACAGAATTGACAGCTCAAATAGTTTCTTGATCTACTAGTAGTTTTTTTTGTCTGAAAAAACCATAACCCATATCCCTCGGATCTCATAGCTATTGCCCATCACTGATGAACTTAAAAGCATAAGCTAGTTTTAACCACAAGCCACACACATCATATGAATTAGGAAGGATGGCTTGAAGCTAAAACTAATTGCAAATCCATCTTTGGTACAAAGTTTTTATCTTCCTTGGGGACAGCTCCAATAACACATCCAGTTCAAGAGAAACCAAGGATAACAAAGAACTGAGATACCAGAATGTGTTGACATCTCCAATAACACATCCAGTTCAATAGGAACCAAGGATAACAAAGAATTGAGATACCAGAATATGTTGTACTGTAGGGTTGTCCCTCAGATCTCATAGCTATTATTGGCCATCATTGATGATTCTTGATAATGGTTTTAGCCACAAGCCATCCGTGTCAAAATGGTATGACAAGAGGGCTTGAAGCTAAAACCAGAGAATAATCATCTTTGGAGCAAAATTTTATCGTCATTGGGACATCAACCAACAGATATAAGCACTACCAGCATTATAAACAACAAACATATTGGAACAGAACATCATGTTGCAGAGAAAGAATGCCCATCAGTAAGAAGAACAAAATTGTAAGCAAGATTTATACCAGCACAAACTACTCAGATACCCAAACAGAAATGAGATAGTGCTAAACAGAACTAGAGCCACTTTTTACAAACCCGGTGGGATAAATTGCTTCAACCTGTTTGCCTTCTCAGCATCGAAGGTGCAGAGGGTGTACATGTACTTGGAGCAGCCGACCTTGAACTTGGAAAACATCTTTGCTCCTCTTGATGTTCACTGAACGAGCATCCTTCTTCTCACAGTGAGAAGGAAGTCCTTGATCTCATGAATCTGCTTTGGCTATGGAATCATAATAATTGTTTAGTTTAGAGTTTAGACACAGGATGACAGTAGATAACAAATTAATTAGCTCCATTCTAGCATCATATCACATTTGAAATTTACATGCACATCAGTGAAACCACGCAAGCAGTAGCATGAAGAAATTAAATGTTCCATGACAGGGATATTGGGAAAACATAACTAGTCCTGGTGAACATACAGAAAACCTACCTACAAACTAGGTAAACAGGCGAAGATTACACAACCCAGAATTCATTTCCACGCAATATACCAATTAACAGCTACTATATTCCAGTAATCTGGGGATGAACTAAACTTCAGAGCCTGATAAAATTACTAATAGAAAACGGAATACAGCAGCAATGGACAAGCACTGAAAGCAAAAACTATCAAGCACTACTCGTTCCTCAAATTGAACCTAGCAATAGAATAACAAGTGGCACATATCAACCAATTACAGATTTACACTGATCACAGATTTACAGAAAGTTACGGAACATCATAAGCTGAAGCAACAGCCAACTCACAATCTACTCCCACATTCATGTCACCATAACGGAACAGAGTGCCACAGACAAAGCCGCATCTCCTCAGCAGCGTAATATCCAAGCTACAAGCCGCACAAAGCAAGATCAACGCAGCTCTCCTTCACACCACCCCGGATCATGAGGGCGATCTGGCATGAGTAACACAGCTGCTATACAACTACCTGCACTTCGGCGGTTGAAACCGGCTACGCTAGTGTTGTATCCGATACCGAGGGAGAAGAGGAAGAATCAGAGGGAATAGTTACCATCTTCCACGCGAGTCCCTGGAGCCAACGGGGTGTTCTTCTCGCGCGGCGGCGGCGGCAGCGGGAGGAAGGAGACGATGAGGCGGCGGCGGCGGCGGCGGCGGCGAGGGAAGAGACACTTTATATTGAGCTGGTAAACCCTAGTTAAATGCGCGCGAGTTTTCGGAAATGCCCCCGTCACTCGCTGCAGGTGGGCCTAGGCATAGAAGGGCTCCAATTAGATGGGCTAAGCTTTCGTTTATGGGCTTTAATATGGGCCTCCTCCTCCAAGATTTCTTCTCTATTGTAAATTTGCAATTGCATTTTTCTCAGGAGACTCTATTACTTTTTGCCAACATATCAGAATTAGATGGTAAAATCCTACATACGGATCAACCAAAATACAACAGATTGGCACATTTCCATCAAAATGAAGACTATGCTTCGAAATAGTATCAAGCTTCCACTAAAAATTACTCCGGTGCTTACTGCCAAATGGTAAGCTGCAGCAACAAACGGTGCTTACTGCACATTATTTATCTTATGATAGTGATGTCATATGATACATACAATAGTGTATACAGGTTTCCCAAAATCAAAATGGCGAGCAATGATCTCACAAAATCAGTACAAGAGGGACAGCCATTGCAATCAGTAATCATCACCTCTGGATATGACTTCCTTGCAGGTTGGCCGGAGCAAAATGGTGTGCTCAGATTGTGACACATAGCTTCCCCTCACATCACACATTGGAGGGCATGGCTGCCAACAATTAAAGCATACAACTATGAGTATGAGCAACCAAGAATATGGATATAGCAAGGCCTACAACAATATTGGAGTAGAGAATGGACTTCTACATACCTCAACAATGCCAACATCGCACAGATTTTTCAGTGCCATGAGGTACTTGGTCTCACCAAGCCGGTCCAGATACCTCCGGCAGAAGGCAAGTGTTCCGAAATTGTTGTTTATCGTCACAAGTAGTTGCTTAGCTTTTGCTGCCCTCAAAGGTACATGGCCAACATCAAAGTTCTTCATATAATGGCTGCATTCTAAGTCCTCCCTGACATATCCTTTTCCTGCAAAGCATTATGACAGACAGTAAGCATAAAATTCTTCAAGAACTTCAACAAATAGAGGCCGGATTGATATACATTATTTAAAAAAGATAACTTCAACACTTGAAAACTTCTACCGTTTAGCTAAGGAGGGTCATATTAGTAGTTACTTGTTATATTTGATGCAAAACTGAATTTCAACTATTAGTAACGTGACAACCTAAGCTATAGATTGACATACCTGTAGATCCAAAAGTTTCAATGGCATAAAATTCTCCCTCCTCCATCTTTGTTTGTTCGCCACCTTTCACAACCGGAACTGATTTCCCAAAATGGATTTGGTATGGCCCAATGCCGTGTCCATTGAAGTTCCGCACACTTTTTACTGCCGCATAGCAACAATTTAATTTGCGTTGTCAACTTATCACTTTACGTTACCAGTGTGAAATGGGAAAAAGATGCACTAGCACTTACCTTGGAATACTTTTCCATTAATTTCAACCTCATATGATTCCATGACTTCTTGAATTGCTGCGCCAACATCACATAGCCGTGCATCTATTCCAGCTTCCTAAAATGAAGGGAACAACCAAAACACTATTGAAGTACAATGGTAGATTCTATTACAATTTAGAGAAAATAAAATAATAGATTCATTATACATCCATCAAATCAGTAGTAAGTTTTAAAAAAAGGTTGGAGACCAAGGAAGGGCTTGGTGTCAATGGTTTTAAGAAGAGAGAAGTAAATATTCTTGGTGAGCGTGCTCGATGAGAGTCGAACCCGGGCCGACGGGGTGCATGCCAGCGACCCCTGCCACTGCGCTATGAGCGCATCTCAAATCAGTAGCAAGTGAAAAACACCATGCAATTACTAGCCAAAAAAAAACTGTATAAATGCTACATAACAAATTGACTAACAGTTTAATGAACAACTATGAACGTATTCCGTTAAAACAAGCACTTAACAACTGACATGACAAAGGTGTTTTCTTAAGGGGCCATTTCCAAGCCCATTGATTTGCTATATTGAGGGCTTCAGAAAATGCACAGAAAAGTGTAGAGAATTACCTTTACACCAGCATTTGTGGCATCTCTTGATGCTTGAAGCAATGGATCAAACATGGGATTGAATGCAACAGTGAATGCACTATCAACTATATACCCTGAGAAGAATCGAAATACATTTTTGGCAATAGAAAAGGTGTGAATTTATACTTTCAAGGACAAAGCCACAAAAAACTCTTATGCGTATAACAAACAATATACATACCATTTATATGTGTCCCAAAATCTAGCTTCATCACATCATCATACTGTAGTACGGTTTTATCACCACCATTTGGAGTCCAGTGAGCTGCAACACTAAGCATTGCATTTTTGTTTTTGTTAGTTTCATAAGGAAATGCAGAGTAAGGAACTTACGAAGTACTAACTACTAAATGTAAACTACTGGAATACCGTACCAATTCAAGGAGCATCCTGTTGGAAAGGCAATACCAGCTTCCAATCCATTCTCCTTGATAAGTTTCCTGACCGTGTTTTCCAAAGTTTCACATAGATCAATCATTAGCATCCCAGGCTTCAAAATGCTTCTCATATGCTTCCGGACCTAGCAAACCACAACATATGTTTCAGAGTTGTAACATATAGAGCATATTCAAATGAATTCGCAAATAGTCAAAGATATCAATAAATTTTAAACCTGTCTATGAACTTCTGCTGCCCGACGAACAGCATTGTACATTGGCTTTTGCAATCTTTCCAGTTCCCACTTTTCTTCACTAGTTATTCTCCATAAGTTACTGATGAGCAATAGCACAATTAATTTATGCAAACATATGCTCACTGTTATACCAGTCCATTTCAATTTACCATTAGAAAGTTTTTTTTAGAGGTGAAAATGGCTAAGAAATTTCGGTTTCAAAAAAAATGGCTAAGAAATTAGTGTGCCAGGTTTGTTATTAAATACAAATTTTATGAGGATAAATGCATACTTACTCATCCTTATACTGTTGGATCTCACCCTCAGGAAATTCTCCTGATGGGAAGAGTTCATCAACAGGGATCGATGGAGGATCTGTCTGCTGAAGAGGTCCCTTCTTCTTTCTACAGAATAAATAAATTAAAGCATGGTTCTAAAAAAGAAAAGGAACAGTAATGGCTTAATTGAACATAAACTTACTTCGCTTTGCTTTTCTTCTTTTTCTTCTTGGCAGCTATTACTGTTCCTTGCAATGAGATTATTTTGACTTGGAATGAGATTATTTTAATAGCAAATGCTAAAGAGAATTGCAAAAGCTTCAAACTCTAGCTGAGGAACTCAGCAATAAGAGCTTGCAAGTCAGAGTTGCCACCTTGTGCTCCATCTTGAAACGGACAGTCCCCTTCTGCATCATCATCATCTTCTGGTGGTGAGTATGGAGCTCCTTTGCCATCTGCAACTTTGCCTGCTTTTAATGAGGTATCCTGTGTTTCAAAACTGACTTCCTCCTGCAGCCAAAGAAGTAATAATAATGCTAATTTAATAGAAAGTAAATTTATAGAAAGGCAATGAGCCAAGGACCAATGAAAAGATGGACGCTATGAGAGGTTCAGCTATCCTAGGAACCAAATGTGTCATTAACTATTAGGTGGAGTATTGAAATCATTCATATAGCTTTCAGACTCCTGGTATGGAAATGGTACTTCTGATCTCTAACAAAAAAAGCTTAGCAACAATCAGTCAATTATCAAACAGGCCATTGGTAACAACTTACAAGGATATATTAAGGTAAACTATGAACATAACCAAACTAACAATGCCAATAAATGAGAAAACACTGCAAACACTGCAAAATAGGTTAATTCTAAACGGCATTCACATCATTGTCTGGCACCCAATTTTCAAAATTTACACATATATTATCACGGTATCACCTATGGAACATGGAAGTGCAAGCATGGTCAGCAGTATTGCTTGCTTAGTGCACAAAACAATTTAATTCACGCCAAAGAAGAAACTAGTGCAGCACACCTACTTTGGTTTCTTGATTTTGTCCGATACATAAAGCCTCCATCTCCTTGGTTGCCACATCAACAGAACCGCGAACCATATTGCACGAATAAATTAACAAAATCCAATAAATTATTACAAGCCTGAATGACACAGCAAGAAGAACATAAGCATCAGTATTCAGTACACCCAAATTGACCAAGCACAACTAAATCACAGGACATCACCGAGTGCACTTATTTGCCATTCCACTCAGAAAATAAGCGCACCTTCTAGAATCAACACGAAAAGCTCGTGGCCATGGCGCGGCGGCGACCATAGACCACCCCTCACATGACATACCTTCTTTAGTACAGACTAGAGGGGAGGAGGCGGGAGGCGACTCGCGAGTTCGCCGGAAGAGCCGCCGGCGATCGCCCGCCGACTGAAGAGCAGGAGAGGCGAGAGAGCGGCGGAGGCGTTGGCTCGCCGCCGCTGCCTTCTTTGAGGAGTCGTCTTCAGTCGCGACGACCCTTCTTGTACGTGTCATCGCCGACGACCCAACCGGACCGGCACTACAACTGGGCCACACCAACCAACACGTAAAAGCCCAATAGGCCCAAGTACTAACACATTATTTATGGCATTTAACTATTTGCCGCTTTTAGGGCCCTCTGAATCTCACAAGAATGAAAAAACGGAGGAATAGGAAAAACATATAATTCTGACAGGAATGTAAGTGTAAAATAGATGATTATAAAACACAGGAAAAACACAGGAATGATCGTTTGATTGGACCACAGAAAAAACACAGGAATCGGATGAGAGAGATAGACTAAGAATTTGTTCCAAGAGGTTGGACCTCTTGCTAAATCTCCTCCAAAACCTATATGCTATAAGCCATTCCATATGAATTTTATAGATTTTGGAAAACTCCAATCCTTTGAATCAAAGGGCTACGTAGGAAAATTTTCTATAGGATTTCAATCCTATGAAATTCCTTCATAATTCCTTTGATTCATAGGGGTCCTTAGGGTGTGTTGGGCACCCCCTAGTTCCCAACCCCTCTCCCTTGTTTTCGTCAGGGAGTTCCGCAACAAGGAGCTCGACTTCGTCCGGATGAAGACCCGCCTCAAGGTCCGCAAGCTCCCCCCCGCCGAGACCCTCAACTCCAAGCTCGTCTTCGCGATTCGCATCCCTGGGTCAGTATTATTACTGTATTAGCAGCAGCTGTACAAGTGATGAGGAGTTCTTGTTTTTGTTTCTGCAAGGTTTGTCTCTTTTCATTGGTGATGATTGCGGTTCACAATTTTAACAATTTTATTTGTGTGTAATCTGCAGCACAATGGACTTGCATCCACACATGAGGAGGATTTTGCGCAAGCTGCGGCTGACGCAGGTCCTCACCGGTGTGTTCCTCAAGGCCACTGACGCTACCATGAAGAGGCTTCTTGTTGTGGAGCCGTTTATCACTTATGGGTAACTGAACTCAAACAAGCTTCTCTATTAACAGTTCTTTTGAACAAAAACATATTGATTTGTCCATCTGTAGTTTGCAGTGCTGAAATTTTATTTATTGTTGTGTACTATAGGTTCCCAAATTTGAAGAATGTGAAGGATCTTATTTACAAAAAGGGCCGTGGGTTCCTGGACAAGGAACCTTTCCCTCTTACCAGCAATGATCTCATTGAGAAGGTATCGTGTAAACCTTTTAGAAATTGAGGTTGCAAGGCATTAGTAAATTTGTGTACAGCAGGCTATTTTGCAATAAGGGCCTGTTCACTTTGATGCCATTTTCAACCTTACCAAATTTTGGTAAAGTTACCAAAAAAGTGGATACATTTAGTTTGCTGCCAAAATTTTGGTAATGCCAAAATTTGGTAAGGTTTTTTTGGCATTAAAGTGAACAGGCCCTAAGCATGGGAATTGAGCAGGCTTAATTTGGAGGTCTAGTTTATAAAATACCACTAGGTATAGCACTGTCTGAAATCTGATTCTCTAATCTATAGTTTTGTTGGGTTACGGACCTCAAATTTGACATGCTACAATACTTCATTTAGGATCATTTCTATTGTTACATGCACTGCTTTGGTAGAGCTATTTCTGTCTCCTGCCACAAGTATAAAAATCACTATGGTTATGCTTTTTTTTTTTTGTGTTGATTATCATCTTGGTTATGTATAATTTCCCAGACATAAGACATAAGGATATTTGGTTTCAGTTGTCGATGTTGAAGGAGAGAATCTCATGGTATATACCCATCTGTGCTTTTTACTGAAAACAGGCTCTGGGAGAATATGGCATCATATGTTTGGAAGATCTTGTGCATGAAATCGCATCAGTTGGCCCACACTTCAGAGAAGCTTCAAACTTCCTCATGCCCTTCAAGCTCAAGTGTCCAGAGAGGAGGTTGCAGATGAAGAAGAAACCCTACAAGGATGGTGGTGATTCAGGGAACCGCGAAGATAAAATCAATGAATTAATTGAGAAGTTGAATTAGTGCAGAACCTATGCCCAGTCGTTATTCGTGTGCAAGGGATGGATCCGTTATACCTTGTCAGTTTTGTAATAGCCTAGCCGATTGTACCTTTATTTCTGAAAGCTTAATAGAGTGTTCATGCTCAGATTATGAAATAGCAGAATCTGTTTTGGTACCCGCCTTCTCGTTCTTAGTTTTGATGAAGTGATTCTACTGAATCTAGCTTTTGAGAACCTCTCTGACCAAGTAACTTGAGTTGGAAGGTACTACGGCATATTGTGATGAAAATGTTTCCGCCTTACTGAAACTTGTTGCTGATTATATCTGACCCAAGTGGTTTGAGATGTAAAGGTTCTCGTTTTTGGGTATTCCCATGGAAATGATTGGTTTCGTGCTCTGTTTTTTTTTTTGGGAGAAATCGTCATGTTTGTTTGGGATTTGTTTGTTGGAAGTATGTTTAGCAAATATTTCATCCAGACTTTTGTCAAAATTTGGCCTTTGCTATTCTGAATTCTGATGCATTCGTCTCAACAGGATCATATTCGAAGCACGAAGGCATTGCCGACTACCGTGTCAGACAGTTTAGCAAAGAGTGTTTTTGCTGATAAGAATAAGACGGCGAGGGCCGAGGAGTTTTCAACGAAACTGCAACAAAGGTGGATTCCACAACATGAATGCACTACGCAAAAGATAGTCAAGCTGTCAGCTTTACATCGCAAAAGTTAGTAAACTTGTCATATTAAACTCAATATACGTTCCAAACATGTCGCCTTGAATTACGGAAGAGAGGCCCAGAGCGCTTCATATGCTTGCCTTTCATCTTCATTTCACCGTGCTTTGCAGCTGACAACGCCTGAGGCTGTGACTGTAAGCAACGCAACATGGCGGAATCGCTGATCCTCCCGATGGTGCGCGGGGTGGCCGGCAAGGCGGCCGGTGAGCTCGCGAAGAGCGTCAGTCGCATGTGCGGCGTCGACGGCGACCGCGGCAAGCTGGAGCGCCAGCTCCAGGTCGTCAAGAGAATGCTGCGAGACGCCGAGCTGAAGAGCGAGACCGACCCCGCCATCAAGAAGTGGATGAAGTACCTCAAGGCCGTCGCGTACGAGGCCGACGACGTCCTCGACGACTTCGAGTACGAGGCGCTGCGCCGCGAGGTCAAGATCGGCGACTCCACCACCCGCAAGGTACTCGGCTACTTCACGCCGCAGCCCTCTCCTGTTCCGTATTACCATGAGTAGGAAGCTGAATAATGTCCTCAAGAAGATCAATGAGCTGGTTGAAGAGATGGACAAGTTTGGCCTGATGGAGCACGCAGAGGCACCACAGCTTCCTTATCGGTCGACACACTCGGGACTGGAGGAGTCAGCAGACATATTTGGGCGAGACCATGACAAGGAGGTGCTGGTGAAACTGATGCTGGATCAGCATGATCAACAGAATTTGCAGGTTCTCCCCATCGTGGGGATGGGCGGTTTGGGCAAGACGACGCTTGCCAAGATGGTGTACAACGACCCCAGTGTCCAGGAACATTTTCAGCTGAAGATGTGGCACTGTGTTTCAGAGAACTTCGAACATATTTCTATTGTGAAATCCATCATTGAGTTGGCTACAAATAGAAAATGTGACCTACCTGACTCAATTGAGTTGTTGCGAAGGCGACTTGAAGGAGTCATTGCCAGGAAAAGGTTTCTACTTGTTCTTGATGATGTATGGAATGAGGACGAGAACAAGTGGAATGAACACCTAAGGCCACTTCTGAATTCTTTCGGGGGTCCAGGGAGCATCATAGTCATCACAACTCGCAATGAGCAGGTGGCATCTATAATGGAAACCCTTCAACCGTATAAGCCAGCATGTCTAAGTGAAGATGAATCATGGGAATTGTTCTCGAAGAGAGCGTTTGGTAGAGACGTACAAGAGCAAGAAGATTTGGTCACCATTGGCAAATGTATTGTACATAAATGCAAGGGGCTACCACTTGCTCTCAAGACGATGGGTGGTCTAATGAGTTCCAAACACCAAGTCCAGGAATGGGAAGCCATCGCAAGAGGTAATATTGGTGATAGCGTCAAAGGAAAAGATGAAATCTTATCAATACTGAAATTGAGCTATACACACCTGCCATCCAAAATGAAGCGATGCTTCACTTTCTGTGCAATTTTTGGCAAGGACTGCAAGATGGAGAAGGACATGTTGATCCAACTATGGATAGCGAATGGTTTTATTCAAGAAGAGGGTGGGACAATTGATTTGGCACAAAAAGGACAATTTGTTTTCAACGAGTTGGTTTGGAGATCATTTCTTCAAGATGTTGACACAATTATACAAGATAATTATTTCGCACAATTAAAATTTGGGGTGACTATATGTAAAATGCATGATTTAATGCATGACTTAGCAAAAGACGTTTCAAGTGAATGTGCAACTACAGAAGAACTGATTCAACAGAAAGCACCATCGGAAGATGTTTGGCATGTGCAAATATCAGAAGATGAATTAAAACAAATCAATGGATCATTCAAAGGTACGACATCTCTCCACACTTTGTTGATGAAATTATCATCAAACATGGACCTTAAAGAGTTGAAACTGAGGTCATTTTTCTTAGAAAGGTTAAAACTGAGGTCATTGAGAGGACTGTGGTGTGACTGTAGGTGCAATCCTTCTATTATCACTAGCCAGCTCATAAATACAAAACACTTACGATATCTTGACCTTTCTAGGTCTAATATAGTTCGACTGCCAGATTCAATATGTGCGTTGTATAACTTACAATCACTGAGGCTCAATGGCTGCTTTAGCCTAGAATGTTTACCTGAAGGTATGGCAAATCTAAGGAAACTCAACCACCTTTATCTGTTGGGATGCAATAATTTAAAACGGATGCCCCCAAATTTTGGTCTACTGAACAATCTATTGACACTAACAATGTTTTTGTGGACACTGATGCTGGCCGGGGAATTGAGGAGCTCAAAGAGTTGAGATACCTTACCAATATGTTGGAGCTGTGCAATTTGAGAAATATAAAGAGTACATCGAAAGCGAAAGAAGCCAATCTCCATCAGAAACAAGACCTGAGTATATTACAATTATTATGGGGTCGCAATTCTACCGACATGCCTAGAGACGAGGACAATAATGAGGAAGAAGTGTTGGAATCTCTTAAACCTCATAGTAAGCTCAAAATTTTGGGTTTATATGGTTATGGTGGAAGTAAAGTCTCAGTCTGGATGAGAGACTCTCAAATGTTCCGGTGCTTAAAAAGGCTCATTATTGTACGATGTCCAAGTTGTAAGGACATACCAACAGTGTGGCTATCAGCCTCTCTTGAGTATTTGTCCTTGTCTAGTATGATTAGTCTCACCACATTATGCAAGAACATTGATGGAGACACCCCTGTGCAGTTATTTCCAAAGTTGAAGGAGTTGTTGTTAGATTATTTACCGAACTTGGTGAAGTGGGCAGAAAACAGTGAGGGGGAGAATAATAATGTGGTCATTTTCCCGGAGCTTGAAAGGCTATATTTGATACATTGCATGAAAATTTCAAGTGTTCCGGAATGCTTGGCTCTCAAAAGGCTGACTGCTTTTGGGTGTAGCAGCCTCCCAATTTTCTCACTTTCACATCTCACATCATTGTCCGAGCTTGATTACTTAGTAGGTGATCTTGACTCTATGAGGATGCCTTTGGACCCTTGTTGGCCTTCTCCCATGAGCTTAGATGTTAGCTCACCGACGAACATGATGGTGCCTCTGGAAGACAAGAAAAGCCGTAGACCCTTTGAAGCCCTTCAGAGCTTGAGATTGTCTGGTTCTAACTGGTTCGTAGCAACATGCAGTTTGTCAAAAGTGCATCTTGGGCTCTGGGATTGTTTTGCTTTTGTGGAGAAATTGTTTGTCGATGGTTGTGATGATCTTGTGCAGTGGCCAATGGAGGAGCTCCATTGCTTGAGTTGCCTTCGATATCTGTTTTTTTGTGCATGTCACAAGTTGGAGGGGAAGTGCAGATCATCGGATGAAGCCCTCCCACTGCCCCAGCTAGAGAGTTTTTCAATATTGCTTTGTGACAATTTACTGGACATACCAAAGATGCCGATGTCACTTGAGTATTTCGAAATTTTTTCTTGCAAAAGTTTGGTGGCACTGCCTTCGCACCTGGGAAATCTGCCCAGACTCAGAACGCTCCATATGCATGAAATGGATACGTTGAAGATGCTGCCCGATGGGATGAATGGCTTCACAGCTCTTGAGAAATTGAAGATTTCTTCCTGTGCACAGATAGAGAAGTTCCCTGAGGGTCTTGTTCGACGTCTCCCGGCCCTGAAATCCCTGATTATAGAGGGCTGCCCAGCTTTGGAAAGACGCTTCCAAGAGGGCGGAGAGTATTTTGGCTTGGCACCTCATGTTGAACTGAGTCAATGACAGGAGTACGCGGCATGATTCATTGATTCGTCATTTGCGAAATATTTCATCCAGAAGTGACTTAAATTTGTCAAACATTAGGCCATTGCTGCTGTTCTCAACTTTCTGATGCATTCGCTGGTATAGTTTGGAGTTTTTTTTGTCCCGTCCCTTCACTGCCTTGCCCCTCACAAGTCACCAACGAATCTCACCTCTCGCGGACTCCTTGCCTCCCTCCTCCGCCGCGGTGTTCAGGGCTTCAGGCGGCGGCGGCGGCGGCGGCGGGGGTGGATGGCCTCCGCGGCATTGGCGCCGGCGTTCGAGAGGCTGGCCGGGATCCGAGCACTCGCCGACTTCGCCCGCTTCAAGGTATTCCCCCCTTTTCCTCCTCACCTATCCATCAAGTTAGCAACTTGCGTGGAATTACTCTACTAGTTTTGCTCATTCTGCAGTTCTTGTGATAGCCATTGATTACTCGTGGGATTCTCAGTTCTGCTAACTGTGAATCACGCGATCGGTTCAGGGGTGGATAGGGAATTAATGGGGGGAAATTTCGACTAGAAAAATTACGGGGAAAGTTGATTCCTCCGCGCGAAGCATTTGCCACTAGCACTTTTCTCGTTTGTTTATATCTGCATTTGAATGGCTTGCAGGCGTGGTTCCTCCACCAGTTTGGTGTTCTTCACGATTGGAATAAGCCTTACCTTGGTGCCGTCCTTGCATGTATGTATATTGGTACACACTGTATATTCTTCAACTTGTACTAGTGTTCAGTTTACATTTTTCCCCTTCTCTGATGCGATGCACTGGTTAAGTTAAATTTTGGTTGTTGCAGTGGAGAAGCTCGCTGAGAAAGGGGCAAAGATGGGCATCATTAGCAATTCGTCGAGGAGATCATCTGTAACCATGGAGAAGCTAGAGAGCATTGGTTTCGACCCATCCTATTTCCTCAGGGCCATCACTAGTGGGGAATTCACCCATCACTATATCTTCAGAAGTACTAAGCTTCTTGCGAGTTGTAGGAACCTCTGAAGGTTCATGTAAAGCCTGGCCCCCGCGTCGCCCCCCGCGTCGGGCAACTCGGGCGGCGGAACCCTAGCCGCCGCCGCCGCCCTTCCACCCCTTCCTCTTCCTCGCCGCCGCCTGAGCGAGTGGCCGGCAAAGCTGGCGGCACGCGAGGCGACGTCCTCGACGACTTCGAGTACGAGGCGCTGCGCCGCGACGCCCAGATCGGCGACTCCACCAAACGCAAGGTACTCGGCTACTTCACGCCGCACAGCCCACTCCTGTTCCGTGTTACCATGAGCAGGAAGCTGAACAGTATTCTCAACAAGATCAACGAGCTGGTTGAAGAGATGAACAAGTTTGGCCTGATGGAGCACGCAGAGCCACCACAGCTTCCTTATCGGCAGACACACTCGGGGCTGGACGAGTCAGCAGACATATTTGGGCGAGACCATGACAAGGAGGTGTTGGTGAAACTGATGCTGGATCAGCATGATCAGCAGAATTTGCAGGTTCTACCCATCGTGGGGATGGGGGGTTTGGGCAAGACGACGCTTGCCAAGATGGTATACAATGACCCCCGTCTCCAGGAACATTTCCAACTGAAGATGTGGCACTGTGTGTCAGAGAACTTCAAACCTATTTCTATTGTGAAATCCATCATTGAGTTGGCTACAGATGGAAGATGCGACCTACCTGACTCAATTGAGCTGTTGCGACGACGACTTGAAGAAGACATTGCCAGGAAAAGATTTCTACTCGTTCTTGATGATGTATGGAACGAGGATGAGAACAAGTGGAATGAAGACCTAAGGCCACTGTTGAATTCCGTTGGTGGTCCGGGAAGCGTCATGGTCGTCACAACTCGTAGTCTGCGTGTAGCATCTATAATGAAAACCCTTCAACCCTATGAGCTAGCATGTCTAAGTGAAGATGAATCATGGGAATTGTTCTCGAAGAGAGCATTTGGTAGAGACGTACAAGAGCAAGAAGATTTGGTCACCATTGGCAAATGTATTGTACATAAATGCAAGGGGCTGCCACTTGCTCTGAAGACGATGGGTGGTCTAATGAGTTCCAAACAACAAGTCCATGAATGGGAAGCCATCGCAAGATGTAATATTGGTGATAGTGTCAAAGGAAAAGACGAAATCTTATCAATACTAAAATTGAGCTACAAACACTTGTCATCTGAAATGAAGCAATGCTTCACCTTCTGTGCAATTTTCTGCAAGGACTATGAGATGAAGAAGGACATGTTGATCCAACTATGGATAGCGAATGGTTTTATTCAAGAAGAGGGCACAATTGATTTGGCACAAAAAGGCGAGTTTGTTTTCAACCAGTTGGTTTGGAGATCATTTCTTCAAGATGTTAAAACAATTGAATTAGATGTCAAAGGAAGAGATTTTTTCCCACGCTTCAAGTATGGGTTGATTGTATGTAAAATGCATGATTTAATGCATGACTTAGCAAAAGACGTTTCAGGAGAATGTGCGACTACAGAAGAATTGATTCAACAGAAAGCACTGTCGGAAGATGTTTGGCACATGCAAATACCAAAAGGTGAACTAAAACAAATCAGTGGATCATTCAAAGGTATGGCGTCTCTCCGCACTCTGTTGATGGCAATGGAATTACCATCATATACGGACCTTAAAGAGTTGAAACTGAGGTCATTTTTCTTACAAAGGTTAAAACTGAGGTCATTGAGAGGATTGTCGTGTGACTGTTGGGACAATCCTTCTATTATCACTAGCCAGCTCATAAATACAAAGCACTTACGGTATCTTGACCTTTCTAGGTCTAATATAGTTAGACTGCCAGATTCAATATGTGCGTTGTATAAATTACAATCACTGAGGCTCGATGGCTGCAGCAGCCTAGAATGTTTACCTGAAGGTATTACAAATCTAAGGAAACTCAACCACCTTTATCTGCTGGGATGCACTAGTTTGGAACGGATGCCCCCAAATTTCAGTCTACTGAACAATCTTCTGACACTAACAACGTTTGTCGTGGACACCGGTGCTGGCCGGGGAATTGAGGAGCTCAAAGAGTTGAGATACCTTACCAATATGTTGGTGCTGTACAATTTGAGAAAAATAAAGAGTACATCGAACGCAAAAGAAGCCAATCTCCATCAAAAACAAGACTTGAGTATATTACAATTGTTTTGGGGCCGCAAATTATACGACATGCCCGGAGATGAGGACAATAATGAGGAAGAAATGTTGGAATCTCTTAAACCTCACAGTAAGCTCAAAAGTTTGGGTTTATATAGTTATGGTGGAAGTAAAGTCTCAGTGTGGATGAGAGGCCCTCAAATGTTCCGGTGCTTAAAAAGGCTCATTATTGTACAATGTCCAAGATGTAAGGACATACCAACAGTGTGGCTATCAGCCTCTCTTGAGTATTTGGCCTTGTCTCATATGACTAGTCTCATCACATTGTGTAAGAACATTGATGGGGACACCCCTGTGCAGTTATTTCCAAAGTTGAAGGAGATGGTGTTACATGATTTACCGAACTTGGAGAGGTGGGCAGAAAACAGTGCGGGGGAGAATAATGATTTGATCATTTTCCCGGAGCTTGAAAGCCTAGAATTGAAGAGTTGCATGAAAATTTCAAGTGTTCCGGGAAGCCTGGCACTCAAAATGCTGACTGCTTTTGGGTGTAGCAGCCTCCCAATTTTCTCACTTTCACATCTCACATCATTGTCTGGCCTTTCTTACGAAGCTGGTGATCTTGACTCTATGAGGATGCCTTTGGACCCTTGTTGGGTTTCTCCCGTGAGCTTAGATGTTAGCTCACCAGCGAACATGATGGTGCCTCTGGAAGACAAGAAAAGCCGTAGACCCTTTGAAGCCCTTCAGACCTTGAGTCTGTCTGGTTCTAACTGCTTCTTAGCAACGTGCAGTTTGTCAAAAGTGCATCTTGGGCTCTGGGAGTGCTTTGCTTTTGTGGTGAAATTGTCTGTCTGTAGTTGTGCTGATCTTGTGCATTGGCCAATGGAGGAGCTCCGTTGCTTGATTTCCCTTCGACATCTGGAATTTTTTTTTTGTGACAAGTTGGAGGGGAAGTGTAGATCGTCAGATGAAGCCCTTTCGCTGCCCCAGCTAGAGAGGTTTATAATATTTGGTTGTGACAATTTACTAGACATACCCAAGATGCCCACGTCACTTGAGTATTTTGAAATTGTTTCTTGCAGAAGTTTGGTGGCACTGCCTTCGAACTTGGGAAATCTGCCCAGACTCAGATCGCTCCGTATGAATTGTCTAGATTCGCTGAAGATGCTGCCCGATGGGATGAATGGCTTCACAGCTCTCAAGTTATTGATGATTTCTGGATGTGCACAGATAGAGAAGTTCCCTGAGGGTCTCGTTCGACAGCTCCCGGCCCTGGAAGCCCTGGGTATAAGCGCGTGCCCAGCACTGATAAGACGCTTCCAAGAGGGTGGAGAGTATTTCGGCTTGGAACCTCATGTTTTTCTGATTTAACGACAGAAGTACGCGGCATGATTCATTGATTCGTCATTTGCCAAATAATTTGTCAACACTAGGCCATTGCTGCTGTTCTCAACTTTCTGATGCATTCGCTGGTATAGTTTGGAGTTTTGTTCTGTCCTGCCTTATCCCTCGAATCTCACCTCTCGCGGACTCCTTCCCTCCTCCCTCCTCCGCCGCGGTGTCCAGGGCTTCAGGCGGCGGGGGGTGGATGGCCTCCGCGGCATTGGCGCCGGCGTTCCAGAGGCTGACGGGGATCCGAGCACTCGCCGACTCCACCCGCTTCAAGGTATCCCCCCCCTCACCTATCCAGTTAGCAACTTGCGTGGGATTACTTCTACTAGTTTTTCTCATTCTGCAGTACTTGTGATATCCATTGATTACTCGTGGGTTACCAGTTCTGCTAACTGTGAATCACGCATTCGGTTCAGGGGTGGATAGGGAATTATTGGGGGGAAATTTCGGCTAGAAAATTTACGGGGAGTAGCATTTACCACTAGCACTTCCTCTGCTCGTTTGATTAAAGCTGCATTTGTCTGGCTTGCAGGCGTGGTTCCTCGACCAGTTTGGTGTTCTTCGCCATGGGAATATGCCTTACCTGGTGCCGTCCTTGCATGTATGTATCTTGGTACACACTGTATATAATTATATTCTCTAACTAATTATATATCCATTTCTCTTATTTTGTTCTACATCTGACTCAATGCACTGATTAAGTTATATTTGGTTGTTGCACTAGTGTTCAGTTTACTTTTTTTTCCCCTTCTCTGATGCGATGCACTGGTTAAGTTATATTTTGGTTGTTGCAGTGGGAAAGGGGCGAAGATGGTTATCATTAGCAATTCGTTAAGGAGGTCGACTGTAACCATGGAGAAGCTAGAGAGCCATGGTTTCACAACTCGTCTTGTTTCCTCTCGGGGCCATCACTAGCGGGGAACTCACACATCAGTATCTTCACAAGAACTAAGCTTCTAGCTGTCGGTATCTTCTGCTAACAGAAGCTGCAGTGGGGTCTCCTTGAGGAATGTGGGGTGCAATAGACATTATAATCAGAATTAAAGTTGGCTTACCAGCAGTGATCTATTTAAGAAGGTATTTCTGTTGTTGCACCTTCTAAAAATTTATGTTAAACCATGAAAATTGGGAAGTTACAATAACATATAGCTCTCTCTGTTTTTTTTTTTGCGTAGACTTATTTTGGAGGTCTAGTTTACAAAAAGTCACTAGGTGTAACAATGTCTGAAATCTGATTCTCTAATCTCAATTAATATTTTTGTTGGGTTCAAGAGCTCAAATTTAAAATGCTACCAGGACTTCATTTAGGATCATCTTCATTGTCACCTGTTCGGTAGATCTATTTTTTTGGTGTCCTGCCACAAGTATAAAAATCATAGTGGGTTATGCTTAAATTTTTGCATTGATAACCGTCTCGATCATTTGTAATTTCCCAGACATAAGATGCAGTTTCAGTCTTAAAAGGAGAAAAAAAACTATATCGTTTCCCTTTTTTTATGGGTAAAGAAGATACTTCTAGCTGTTTCTCATGGTTTGGTAATGTACACTGTAACATCACCAATTGTGCTTCCACTGAAAACAGGCTCTAGGAGAACATGGCATCATCAGAGAAGCTTCAAACTTCCTCATGCCCTTCAAGCTCAAGTGTCAAGAAGGAGGTTACAGATGAAGAAGAAACCTTGCAAGGATGGTGGATTGGTGGTGATTCGGGTGACCGTGAAGATAAAATCAACGAATTAATTGATGAAATAGCCATTTGTGTGCAAGGGATGAATCCATTACCTTGTTAGCTTTGTAATAGCCTAGCCGATTGTACCTTTATTTCTGAAAGCGTACCTGAATGTTTGGGATCAGATTATGAAATAGCATAATCTGCCTTCTTGTTCTTTGCTTTGAAGTGTTGTGCCGAAACTAGCTGCTGAGAACTTCTATTCTCTGACCAAGTGACTTGAGATGTGAAGGTTACAGTATATTGTGAATGTGCGACGAAAATGTTTAACCTTACTGAAACTTGTGGATGATTATGTGTCTGACCAAGTGGTTTGAGATTTGAAGGTTTTGGATATATTCTAATGAAAATGGTTCATTGCGTACTTCATTTTTTTCCCAGAGAAACGTGTGTTTCAATGTAAAATTTACTTAAATTTTAAACCTCTGAATTAACAGTATGCAATACAGTACGTGTGTCTCACAAGTCACCAAAGACAACGAACCTCACCCCTTTCGAACTTCTACCCACTCTCCTCTCTCCCCTTCCCTCCCTCCTCCAAGATCAACGAGCTGGTTGAAGAGATGAACAAGTTTGGCCTGATGGAGCACGCAGAGCCACCACAGCTTCCTTATCGGCAGACACACTCGGGGCTGGACGAGTCAGCAGACATATTTGGGCGAGAGCATGACAAAGAGGTGTTGGTGAAACTGATGCTGGATCAGCATGATCAGCAGAATTTGCAGGTTCTCCCCATCGTGGGGATGGGGGGTTTGGGCAAGACGACGCTTGCCAAGATGGTATACAATGACCCCCGTCTCCAGGAACATTTCCAACTGAAGATGTGGCACTGTGTGTCAGAGAACTTCAAACCTATTTCTATTGTGAAATCCATCATTGAGTTGGCTACAGATGGAAGATGCGACCTACCTGACTCAATTGAGCTGTTGCGACGACGACTTGAAGAAGACATTGCCAGGAAAAGATTTCTACTCGTTCTTGATGATGTATGGAACGAGGATGAGAACAAGTGGAATGAAGACCTAAGGCCACTGTTGAATTCCGTTGGTGGTCCGGGAAGCGTCATGGTCGTCACAACTCGTAGTCTGCGTGTAGCATCTATAATGAAAACCCTTCAACCCTATGAGCTAGCATGTCTAAGTGAAGATGAATCATGGGAATTGTTCTCGAAGAGAGCATTTGGTAGAGACGTACAAGAGCAAGAAGATTTGGTCACCATTGGCAAATGTATTGTACATAAATGCAAGGGGCTGCCACTTGCTCTGAAGACGATGGGTGGTCTAATGAGTTCAAAACAACAAGTCCATGAATGGGAAGCCATCGCAAGATGTAATATTGGTGATAGTGTCAAAGGAAAAGACGAAATCTTATCAATACTAAAATTGAGCTACAAACACTTGTCATCTGAAATGAAGCAATGCTTCACCTTCTGTGCAATTTTCTGCAAGGACTATGAGATGAAGAAGGACATGTTGATCCAACTATGGATAGCGAATGGTTTTATTCAAGAAGAGGGCACAATTGATTTGGCACAAAAAGGCGAGTTTGTTTTCAACCAGTTGGTTTGGAGATCATTTCTTCAAGATGTTAAAACAATTGAATTAGATGTCAAAGGAAGAGATTTTTTCCCACGCTTCAAGTATGGGTTGATTGTATGTAAAATGCATGATTTAATGCATGACTTAGCAAAAGACGTTTCAGGAGAATGTGCGACTACAGAAGAATTGATTCAACAGAAAGCACTGTCGGAAGATGTTTGGCACATGCAAATACCAAAAGGTGAACTAAAACAAATCAGTGGATCATTCAAAGGTATGGCGTCTCTCCGCACTCTGTTGATGGCAATGGAATTACCATCATATACGGACCTTAAAGAGTTGAAACTGAGGTCATTTTTCTTACAAAGGTTAAAACTGAGGTCATTGAGAGGATTGTCGTGTGACTGTTGGGACAATCCTTCTATTATCACTAGCCAGCTCGTAAATACAAAGCACTTACGGTATCTTGACCTTTCTAAGTCTAATATAGTTAGACTGCCAGATTCAATATGTGCGTTGTATAAATTACAATCACTGAGGCTCGATGGCTGCAGCAGCCTAGAATGTTTACCTGAAGGTATTACAAATCTAAGGAAACTCAACCACCTTTATCTGCTGGGATGCACTAGTTTGGAACGGATGCCCCCAAATTTCAGTCTACTGAACAATCTTCTGACACTAACAACGTTTGTCGTGGACACCGGTGCTGGCCGGGGAATTGAGGAGCTCAAAGAGTTGAGATACCTTACCAATATGTTGGTGCTGTACAATTTGAGAAAAATAAAGAGTACATCGAACGCAAAAGAAGCCAATCTCCATCAAAAACAAGACTTGAGTATATTACAATTGTTTTGGGGCCGCAAATTATACGACATGCCCGGAGATGAGGACAATAATGAGGAAGAAATGTTGGAATCTCTTAAACCTCACAGTAAGCTCAAAAGTTTGGGTTTATATAGTTATGGTGGAAGTAAAGTCTCAGTGTGGATGAGAGGCCCTCAAATGTTCCGGTGCTTAAAAAGGCTCATTATTGTACAATGTCCAAGATGTAAGGACATACCAACAGTGTGGCTATCAGCCTCTCTTGAGTATTTGGCCTTGTCTCATATGACTAGTCTCATCACATTGTGTAAGAACATTGATGGGGACACCCCTGTGCAGTTATTTCCAAAGTTGAAGGAGATGGTGTTACATGATTTACCGAACTTGGAGAGGTGGGCAGAAAACAGTGCGGGGGAGAATAATGATTTGATCATTTTCCCGGAGCTTGAAAGCCTAGAATTGAAGAGTTGCATGAAAATTTCAAGTGTTCCGGGAAGCCTGGCACTCAAAATGCTGACTGCTTTTGGGTGTAGCAGCCTCCCAATTTTCTCACTTTCACATCTCACATCATTGTCTGGCCTTTCTTACGAAGCTGGTGATATTGACTCTATGAGGATGCCTTTGGACCCTTGTTGGGTTTCTCCCGTGAGCTTAGATGTTAGCTCACCAGCGAACATGATGGTGCCTCTGGAAGACAAGAAAAGCCGTAGACCCTTTGAAGCCCTTCGGACCTTGAGTCTGTCTGGTTCTAACTGCTTCTTAGCAACGTGCAGTTTGTCAAAAGTGCATCTTGGGCTCTGGGAGTGCTTTGCTTTTGTGGTGAAATTGTCTGTCTGTAGTTGTGCTGATCTTGTGCATTGGCCAATGGAGGAGCTCCGTTGCTTGATTTCCCTTCGACATCTGGAATTTTTTTTTTGTGACAAGTTGGAGGGGAAGTGTAGATCGTCAGATGAAGCCCTTTCGCTGCCCCAGCTAGAGAGGTTTATAATATTTGGTTGTGACAATTTACTAGACATACCCAAGATGCCCACGTCACTTGAGTATTTTGAAATTGTTTCTTGCAGAAGTTTGGTGGCACTGCCTTCGAACTTGGGAAATCTGCCCAGACTCAGATCGCTCCGTATGAATTGTCTAGATTCGCTGAAGATGCTGCCCGATGGGATGAATGGCTTCACAGCTCTCAAGTTATTGATGATTTCTGGATGTGCACAGATAGAGAAGTTCCCTGAGGGTCTCGTTCGACAGCTCCCGGCCCTGGAAGCCCTGGGTATAAGCGCGTGCCCAGCACTGATAAGACGCTTCCAAGAGGGTGGAGAGTATTTCGGCTTGGAACCTCATGTTTTTCTGATTTAACGACAGAAGTACGCGGCATGATTCATTGATTCGTCATTTGCCAAATAATTTGTCAACACTAGGCCATTGCTGCTGTTCTCAACTTTCTGATGCATTCGCTGGTATAGTTTGGAGTTTTGTTCTGTCCTGCCTTATCCCTCGAATCTCACCTCTCGCGGACTCCTTCCCTCCTCCCTCCTCCGCCGCGGTGTCCAGGGCTTCAGGCGGCGGGGGGTGGATGGCCTCCGCGGCATTGGCGCCGGCGTTCCAGAGGCTGACGGGGATCCGAGCACTCGCCGACTCCACCCGCTTCAAGGTATCCCCCCCCTCACCTATCCAGTTAGCAACTTGCGTGGGATTACTTCTACTAGTTTTTCTCATTCTGCAGTACTTGTGATATCCATTGATTACTCGTGGGTTACCAGTTCTGCTAACTGTGAATCACGCATTCGGTTCAGGGGTGGATAGGGAATTATTGGGGGGAAATTTCGGCTAGAAAATTTACGGGGAGTAGCATTTACCACTAGCACTTCCTCTGCTCGTTTGATTAAAGCTGCATTTGTCTGGCTTGCAGGCGTGGTTCCTCGACCAGTTTGGTGTTCTTCGCCATGGGAATATGCCTTACCTGGTGCCGTCCTTGCATGTATGTATCTTGGTACACACTGTATATAATTATATTCTCTAACTTATATATCCATTTCTCTTATTTTGTTCTACATCTGACTCAATGCACTGATTAAGTTATATTTGGTTGTTGCACTAGTGTTCAGTTTACTTTTTTTTCCCCTTCTCTGATGCGATGCACTGGTTAAGTTATATTTTGGTTGTTGCAGTGGGAAAGGGGCGAAGATGGTTATCATTAGCAATTCGTCGAGGAGGTCGTCTGTAACCATGGAGAAGCTAGAGAGCCATGGTTTCACAACTCGTCTTGTTTCCTCTCGGGGCCATCACTAGCGGGGAACTCACACATCAGTATCTTCACAAGAACTAAGCTTCTAGCTGTCGGTATCTTCTGCTAACAGAAGCTGCAGTGGGGTCTCCTTGAGGAATGTGGGGTGCAATAGACATTATAATCAGAATTAAAGTTGGCTTACCAGCAGTGATCTATTTAAGAAGGTATTTCTGTTGTTGCACCTTCTAAAAATTTATGTTAAACCATGAAAATTGGGAAGTTACAATAACATATAGCTCTCTCTGTTTTTTTTTTTGCGTAGACTTATTTTGGAGGTCTAGTTTACAAAAAGTCACTAGGTTTAACAATGTCTGAAATCTGATTCTCTAATCTCAATTAATATTTTTGTTGGGTTCAAGAGCTCAAATTTAAAATGCTACCAGGACTTCATTTAGGATCATCTTCATTGTCACCTGTTCGGTAGATCTATTTTTTTGGTGTCCTGCCACAAGTATAAAAATCATAGTGGGTTATGCTTAAATTTTTGCATTGATAACCGTCTCGATCATTTGTAATTTCCCAGACATAAGATGCAGTTTCAGTCTTAAAAGGAGAAAAAAAACTATATCGTTTCCCTTTTTTTATGGGTAAAGAAGATACTTCTAGCTGTTTCTCATGGTTTGGTAATGTACACTGTAACATCACCAATTGTGCTTCCACTGAAAACAGGCTCTAGGAGAACATGGCATCATCAGAGAAGCTTCAAACTTCCTCATGCCCTTCAAGCTCAAGTGTCAAGAAGGAGGTTACAGATGAAGAAGAAACCTTGCAAGGATGGTGGATTGGTGGTGATTCGGGTGACCGTGAAGATAAAATCAACGAATTAATTGATGAAATAGCCATTTGTGTGCAAGGGATGAATCCATTACCTTGTTAGCTTTGTAATAGCCTAGCCGATTGTACCTTTATTTCTGAAAGCGTACCTGAATGTTTGGGATCAGATTATGAAATAGCATAATCTGCCTTCTTGTTCTTTGCTTTGAAGTGTTGTGCCGAAACTAGCTGCTGAGAACTTCTATTCTCTGACCAAGTGACTTGAGATGTGAAGGTTACAGTATATTGTGAATGTGCGACGAAAATGTTTAACCTTACTGAAACTTGTGGATGATTATGTGTCTGACCAAGTGGTTTGAGATTTGAAGGTTTTGGATATATTCTAATGAAAATGGTTCATTGCGTACTTCATTTTTTTCCCAGAGAAACGTGTGTTTCAATGTAAAATTTACTTAAATTTTAAACCTCTGAATTAACAGTATGCAATACAGTACGTGTGTCTCACAAGTCACCAAAGACAACGAACCTCACCCCTTTCGAACTTCTACCCACTCTCCTCTCTCCCCTTCCCTCCCTCCTCCCTGCTGGGCTTCGGGCGGCGGCGGCGGATGGCCTCCGCCGCATCGGCGCCGGCGTTCGAGAGGCTGGCCGGGATCCGGGCACTCGCGGAGTCCGGCCGCTTCAAGGTATGGCCCCCCTCTCCTCAGTCACCACCATTAAGTAAGCAGCTTTGCGCGGAATTACTGCTGCTTTTGCTCAATCAGTAGGCCATTGATTATTCGTGGGATTCCCAGTTCTGGAACTGAATCACGCGGTCGATTCAGTAATGGATAGGGAACGGGGGAAAATTTCAACTAGAAATTTATTCCTCTGCGCGTAGCATTTACCACTACCACTGCTGCTCGTTCGTTTATATCTGCATTCGGCTGGCTTGCAGGCGTGGTTCCTCGATCAGTTTGGTGTTCTTCACGATGGGAAGAAGCCTTACCCTGGTGCCGTTCTCACGTGTATGTTGGAATACAGACTGTATATTGTTCAGTTTATATTTTCCCCTTAGTTGATGCAATGCACTATTTAAGTTCATTTTGGTTGTTTCAGTGGAGAAGCTCGCCGAGAAAGGGGCGAAGATGGTAATCATTAGCAATTCGTCGAGGAGGTCGTCTGTAACCATGGAGAAGCTAGAGAGCCTTGGTTTCGACCCATCCTGTTTCCTCGGGGCCATTACTAGCGGGGAACTCACACATCAGTACCTTCAGAAGTGAGCTTCTTACTGTTGATATCTTCTGCTGACATAGGTTTCAGTGGAGCCCCCTTGAGGAATGTGGGGTGCAATGCATATTATGATCAGAATTAAAGTTACCTTACCATATTACACTAAGCAAACGATGTTTCTGATACTAAGTAGAGTTCTTTATTTCACTTAGTTGGAGATTAGTCCTTACAGTGATGTGTTTATATGAGGTAGCTTGGTGTAGCTTACACTGAATTTCGAAATAATCTATAGGAGAGATGATCCTTGGTTTGCAGCTCTTGGAAGAAAGTGCGTCCATCTGACATGGGGCAATCGAGGCGCAATTTCTCTGGAGGTTTGTTGTTCCTGTTACATCTCTCTTCCTATTTCTCTCTTTCAAGCAGTATTAGCAATTTAGCATTATAATTTGTTCGGGCTATGTTGCAATTGCAAACTTGCAATCCAATAGTAAGGCAGATTAACATATTTGAAGAATTAATATTGACAATGACAAACAAGGGATAAAAAATATTTTACAATTATTATTGATAGTATTTGCATTCAAAAAGGACTTTATGAAATCAGTTTACTTTCTCCTATTAGGGCCTTGGTTTGCAAGTCGTGAGCAATGTCGAAGAGGCAGAGTTTATATTAGCCCATGGTACTGAGGCCCTGGGTCTACCTTCAGGGGATCCACTTCCCAAAAGTCTTGAGGAGCTTGAGCAGGTTCTAATGCTGTGCCTAGAAAAGCGACTGCCAATGGTAGTAGCTAATCCTGATTATGTTACTGTTGAAGCACGAGATCTGCGAGTCATGCCTGGTATGTTACTTTGTTTTATATTTCATGATATTCTGATAATTTAGCAGACACCAAATAACAATCTTTTTCCCCTGATGCATGGATCAGCTTAGTCATACTGTAATTACAGCTATATTACATTTCACTATGTCGACCATTTGTTTGTAATATAACATAAATGGCCAATCTGTCCTTTTAGGCACTCTGGCAGCCAAATATGAGAGTCTTGGTGGTGAGGTGAAATGGATGGGGAAGCCTGATAAGGTAATACATAGGACATGTATTTTTTTATATATATTACTGAATGGCTCAGCTACTTCAACATGCTGAAATGTCAGTCATGTGTTATGATGAGCCACAAGTTTGATAACCTATTGTTGTAACCATGTGTGATTATTTTTCTCTTGAATAACTTTCAGTTTTTTTCTGCGATTATCCTTCATGAATTTTAACATCTATCGGTAACATATCTAATTCGGTTACCTAAGTGCTAATCTGATATTGCTTTCTCAGGTGATCTATACATCAGCAATGTCCCTGGCAGGGGTTAATCCTCATGAATGTATCACAGTAGGTGATTCACTGCACCACGACATCAAAGGTGCAAACGCATCTAGAGTCGCTTCTGCATTCATTACTGGAGGGATTCATGCAACTGAACTTGGACTCAATGAGATTGGAGAAACCGCTGGAGAGGACGCCATCGATTCATTGTGCCGCAAGCATGGCTCCTATCCCACCTATGTTTTGCCTTCATTTACATGGTAGAAACACGGTCTACCTTTGGGTAAATGCATCATCTGCGTCTCAGAACATGGTGCAGAAACCGTCAATTCCAGCAAGGTCATGCGATATAATCAGTAATTGTGCTCTTGAGGTACCTGCTACTCTGCTAGACGTTTCCCATTTTCCTGAGTTGTTGGCAAAGGTCAAAACTGAGACCAGCAGAGTTCAGGATGATAAGAGCCTTATTTCCTTGCTGGATATACAAGATGGTGCCTGACTTACATGTTTTTTTATGATTTGTTTTGCAACGGTACTTTCTCTGAACTATTTGGATTTCATAGTCAAATTACTGAGAATTAGTTAACTCATGTTAGAGTTAAACACGTTATGCTAGTATAATAAGATCACTTATCAGTGATCAGATCTTAGAGAAAAGACAGCAGTGACACACCCCTTGTACATCAAATTTCATTGATGAATATTAAACGAGCAAACCATCAAACAAATGAGAGAATTTGTATGTGCCTGCACCCTTTGTTACCCTTTTTTCCTTGCATGTTCCTGAATGATATACTTCCTTCGTCTCAAAATATAGCAAATTTTAGCTATGAATCTGGACAAATATATATTTGGCGACGGAGGTAGTACATATTTTGCTACTGGTACATAATACTCTGTGCTAGCATCAAGAGCTGAGAGAATTCCTGAATTTTCTGTGTCATCTGAGTGTCGAATTTGAAATCGTTTTGTCAAAGTGATAGTTTTGTCTATCATCTTGGGAAATTATGCCAGTTGCCAGACACCCTTGCAAGATTCAGTTTTGGAAATGGACAGGACAACAGACCCTTTTTCACCAGGATTTGAACCCAGGTTGGTTGGACTCATCAACATTACACAGCTTACATTACACTTAACTGGCAGCTCCGACGCCAACATTGCCGCGTTCGTCGCCAAGTACGGCGCAGTGATCATGATTTCATGATTTGGTTTGCTTGTGTTCAGGTTTCTGATTTTGTTTACTGATGTTTGGTTTAATTTGCAAGCATGGCATTGATGCTTAAGCTCTAGAGCTACAATGTCATTGTGTACCACATGCATTCAACCCAATCTACATTGCAATATAAAGTGATTGACATTATATATGAATCATTCGTTATCAGCTCAAGTATCAACCTCACATAGTAAGGTCTTTTTGAAACGCAGGGTAGGAAAATAGAAGTGTGAGACGGCATGTTTTGAACATAGATTCCAAACATTTTGACCAGACACGCTCCGACGAAACTTAAGAAAATCACTCATTTTCCCTTGTGAGTGCGGTGCCTAATGTCTCTCGATAAATATCAAAGGATTGGAATTGAGCACATGATACGAACTTTGGCTAAGATTAAGAACCTCTCTTAATAGTATGATAATCCTATGACTCTGTTTTCCACATCATAGAGATCCACAATTGCGTGAGATATTTAACAATTTGCCACTCTTACAAGTGGCAATTAAGGATTTGTCACTGGAGCCACATGTCATAGACACACGAGGGCCCACATGTTATAAATTGTGAGTGACAAATCCTTAATTGCCACATCTTAAAAGTTGCAAAAATTTAAATGCCGGTGGAGGTTTTTTTCATCTCAAAAACTTTTTGGGACTATAACAATGCACTTTTACTTCATGAAACAATCAGATCTCTAATTACATTTCGTTAATCACTCAAAACCCACTTAGGGGCCAGATGCACTTGTAGGGTGTTCTAATGTTCCTAATTGTCTATTTTCAATCTTTACATATGCTAATTACATTCATAAAACTCTTATAAGTCCAAACACCATATTAAATCTAAATCTTCTAGTTATGAACAATGAGATATCTACTAACATAAATCAAGATATGATTAGTCATGAACTCATTGAGACATATTGATGTTTCAGATTTCATATCAGTGTGTGGTTATAGACGTGTCACACGAGGTGCTCGTAATATACTAAGATTTCCGGGTATATAGGAGGAACATTCTTTTAATGGATGAAAACGACCAAGATGTCGTGTAAACCAAATTACCATATGACCACATGCATATCAATAACTATTACCACTTAGTAACCTACTAATTAAAACCAAGGAAATTAATTGTTTCAGATTGCCTAATCAAAATGTCTACTACCTAATTGTATGGCAAGGGGCACATGCCCCCTCGCCACCCCCCTCCCCCCAAAAAAAAAAACTAACACACAACTTTATACATAATTAATAGTACGATATCCTCAAAATGAGTTCACGAAGATCTTACAGAAGATCTCGCAGTTCAGAAGGATCAAGTATCATAAATTGTTCTTATATACTCCCTCTATCCCATAATATAAAGCATGGTCAAGTTTGGCACGGTCTCCAAAAAATAATTTTTAGCTTATAATTTCTCATATACAATAAAGTTTGTAGCAACAAGATTATATGAAAGTAAATTTAAATCACAATCTAATGATTATATTTTTAACAAATAAAATTCATTTCATATTATATTAAGTGTGATCAAATGATTTAAAGGTTGAATATTGAATACGTGCACCATTATATTATGGATGAGGAAGTATTTCTAATGTAGCTTAAGTGTTGGCGTGAGAGATACAACTCATAGGGAGCCAGGGACATTGGTCATTAGTGCAGCTGACACATGATATTAATGTTGTACTTCTCCTTGTTAATGAACTAAATCCACAACTTGCTCATACGAAAACATGAGATGTGTTATATAGTCTCTACTAGAGCTGGGACTTGGGCCATGCTGGGCTAGCACGGCCCGGCCCGTTTTGCTTCGTGCTAGAACGGGCCGTGCCGGGTCTGCAGGCCAAGGTGGAGAAGATAAGGCCCAAGCATGGCCCAAAGACATGTCGGGCCTCTTCGGGCCGTTTCGGCCCAAGCACGGCTAGGATTACCTGAGGAGGAGCCTGCCTGCCTAGGTTTTTGCCGGGGTCCGGCCGCGCGCCGCGTCGCGCCGCGCCGCCTGCTCCCTGCTGCGCTGCCGCGCAGCCGTCCGGACACCGAGAGCCGCTCGTCGCCTGCTGCGTTACATGCTTTCCATAATTCCATGCATGCACCGTTGCAGTGAACAAGGACGCGGGTCTTAGCCATTTAAAAAGTTTAAAAACCACGAACAAAAATTTCATTGACTAATAGTGGATATACACGATATAATCGCCAATGGTAAGTGATCCCAGAATTAATTAGCACAGAAAAATCATGCTTTCCATGCATGCACGGCTCTCTGAATTCTGAAAGATTGGAAGCACGGCTCATAGTTACTGATCAGTATTCAGCGCGGCCGCCGGCCAAACGCGACTCCTCGCGGTCGCAGCCCATACATGAACGCGTCGGCTGAAGTCTGACCACGCATGCATGCGCTCAACGGCTCGGCGCTCTTGCCTCCTGATCTCCTCGCGGGAAGTCCCGAATTGCACGCGCTCCTGACTCCTCGGGCGTCGGCTTGGCTAGAGCTCGGGCCGGCCTTCGGGCCTTTTTTCGTGCTGGGCCGGCCTTCGGGCCTTTTTCGTCTGGGCTGGCCCAGGCACGGCCCAATAGCCGTGCCGTGCCGCCCAGCACGTGCCTCAACTTGTGCCCAGGCACGGCCCAACTACGGGCCGTGCCGGCCTGGCCCATAGCCGTGTCGTGCTTCTCTGCTGCACTTTCCCGAGAAAAGCACGGCCCAAGTCCAGTTCTAGTCTCTACTACCATTATACATACTAAGCACTATATATAGTATTACAAAACTATGGACAATGGAGTAGCCAGCAAGATAATAAGTTCCAAGACATAAAACTAAAGTCTAAACACAAAGACAATTAGCATGGTGAAATTATGATTTGCTATAACTAATCACGACTAATCTTATGACCGACTTTATGAATAACCAAGACTAATTGCACAACTTGCTTTTTGGTCGAGTCGTGGCCCTCTAGTCGTGTGACTGACTGACTTTACGACTAGTCTACGACTAACTGCGACTAGTTGAAAAACTTTGCTAGTAGTGTGTTGCACCACTAAATGGTTAACAAACTCTAAAAAATGCTCATCCAAAAGACAGTGACAGTCATGTCTAAGACTAACTAAATATACTCTGCATTTGGAAACTAATTGTCCAATAGTCCAAGCTGAATGAGTACAAGATCGATGAGGGGAAACTAGACAAAATTACACTATAGACTGAGTAATAAGCAGCACTGGCTATGAACCTCCGTGACCAAAGCCATCTGTCACCTGGAGTGATATGGTTTGTACGCGTCTTATTCCAGTCTTCCAGCTTAAGGCGGTACAATAACCGGCTAATAGCCAACCTACATCTACATGGAAGAGAGGAGAGTCCTGGAGAGAGAAGGTAGCGGCGTTGCATGAGAGCCGGCCAAGCGTAAGCGCCTAGGGTAGGCTACCAGCTGCAATATATTTTAAGGAGCATAAAATATAAGAGAGAAGAGTAGCGGGCTACAAATTTATAGCCAGCTGTAGCACGGACTCCAAGACATAGGTGGTATGAAGGGGGACCGGGTATTAATATTAGTAGAACATTGTACGAAATGAGCTATTAGATTGCTATAGAGAATGGAGTTAGTAGATGCTATACTATAACTGCCTAATCTCTGTTTGATTTTACACGGCTGCATGTCATTATTCCAGTATGGTCCAATGGGAGTAAACCTGGGGTCCCACACACACAACATAAAAAAATGATTCTGTGAAGATACTCTAAATGACGTCGTGGATATAATTGGCGCCGGTGCTTACAGCTCCACTATTAAACCTGCTCTAACAAATAAAAATAACATTCACTAACAACGAGACTTTAGCCTCTGAATTTGACTCCACTGATTCTGAATAAACGTTAATTATGTTCACATCAGGACTTTCCTTTCAAAAAAAAAGTTCATCGTCAGAACTAGGCCCATCTTGGCATGACTACTGTATAGTTATATAGCTTTCTACTATTAGCATAAAACTTCATGCAACCCATCCATATAATAGCTAACGGTTACAGCAGATACGAAACTTGAGGTCCTTGTGAGTTGTGATTATTACATTACACACATATATGAAAGAACTGAATGTATGAAGATGAAGGAGTGAAGGACATTATTATTTAGGGGTTAGAGGTAGCTATGATTCTGTTTCCTGTTTGGGCACAAGGCTTTCGGCCTAAGCCCAAAGCACGCACAGGTACGCCCCTAAGGCCCAAAGCGTCACAAAGGTCAAGGCCCAAACAAGTAGTTCAATGTTACGATGCTTTGGTTAATGCTCTTTGTACTTATTCCTTATATTTTCAGAAATTTGCTCTTAAATTTAACATGTGTTATTAATCTTTGTACTATCAAAAATGATTTTGGTATTTCAGTTTTTTTAACGGTAGATACGCATCCCTGCAGTAGTGACAAGTGTATATGGTGTGCATTAGTTCCAAGGAATCAGGATACATTATCGGTTGGGAAGCTAAAATTTTGGAAGCACTGGTGCTAGTAAAATCTGGAGAAAGCTAGGAAAACAAGCCTAGCATTGTACTAGTATTTTTCTTAATTCTACCGCATATAGTTTTCCAGATTTGAATGAAAACTAAATTGTTGAGGAGCTTATTTTGAAAGAAACTGTAATTGTCCGAAGTTACTTAATAGAGATCGACAACGTTGAGTGGTAAATAGTTAGTTAATTAAGTACGTTAAACACTTTTATCTGTGTTTGTCATTGCCCTAACTACATATATACCATTGCCCCCATCTCTTCAATTTCCCATTGCTTTGCGTGCTAAACTGCTTGTACGCTCGGCGCCGAGAAGCTTCCGAACCCAGGGTTAGAATTGGGAAGAAGCAGTGGAATTCCATGGTGTAATAATTGGCCGCTAGCTTAGCTAGCATAGCTAGTGTAGATGCTGATGATGTGACGTGTCCTTAGAGATTAGTTTAGGCATATCGATGGAGGAGGAGAATTGTGTTTAGAACTCGTACTACTATGGTATTAACGACCGGATGGTCCAGTCCACGCCATTGACTGAATTGTTTTTGTTCAGTCCTGAAGTCGCTCGCTTTCAAGTTTTCTTTAAGGAGTCGTTGTTCTAGCTCGCAAAGATAATTAACTACTTCAGCTTCTGCAAGAATTAATTAACTACTCCCTATATGAGTATATTAAATTTGATGGTTATGCGTCAGGTAAATTAAACTTAATTTAGGCCGTTTGGTTGTTGATTGGTTCCCACGAGGTTGACTCTATGGATTTGACTTGCTGGCCGGGCTGCTTAAACAGGCTGAAGCTGAAGCTGAAGTGAGACTGGAGGCAAGAGCAATTGTACAGACCTAAAATAAACGGCCTTTTTATAAGAGTAGGAAATCAAAAACATTCAGTTGCACTGGGGGCACGAAATACCATCAAGATCCAAGAGGCGAGCACGATCGATCGTCTTCTTTCTCTCTCTCTCTCTTAATTTCCAACGTGATATATATCGTAATTTAGCACCCATCATGCATCAGTCACTGCATCAGCTGACGATCAATCAGAGAGTGAGAAGAGGGTACAATTACTTCTCAAATCAACCGGCAAAAAGCGTATGATCTGATCAGTGCGGTTGCGTCGCACTCCGTTGCGGTTCTGGCTAGGCTAACTGTACGATTTGACAGTAGAAAGCGCAACCAACGAGCCGTGTATATATGCGAAATCTTGCTTGCTGCAAAATCAACGGCCCTGCGCCGATGCGCTCCATCGATATCCGATATCCACCGCCGGCCCGGGCGCGCCGGCCGGTAGCTCGCACTCTGCTTCGCGCCCCGGCGCTCGGCTAGCCGCTATGTTAACCTGCTAGAAACGAAAAAAACCCAAGGAGATTGATGATGGTGGGGAGGGGACTGAAAAACCCCATTTTTTCCAGTTTTTATTTCGGGGAAGGCACATGGCCCTCTAGCTGATTTTGGCTGTGGTATTTAAACTTTCCTTTCTTCTATATATTGACATTTAATAGTGGGTTCGCAAAAAGATGATTGACCGGAAACATTAATTATATTGCTTTCCTTTGTGCCCTATAAAATTCAATTATTTTCCTCTTCCCACATATACCCAAAAAAAAAAGTAGATTACATACTTTATTCAAACCTAATCACATTATTTTTTCGTTTTATTTATTCTAATACAAGTATTTTCTGCTTTCCCTGGGTCCAATACAATAATTACAAAAAAATAACTTATTTTAGGACAAATAGGACTAGTCAAAATTAAAATTATTATGACACGGAGAGAGCATATCTGTTTTAAACTGACTAACACATGAGGTCTCACACAACGACCTCTGTAGTAGGTCAAAGAGCAGCTACGTCAATAGTTGTCTTCTCGAGTATGGCTCAAAGGCTACGGTGGACATACAGACCAGTCTAGTAAATACTCTCATCCTGTTCAAAAAATTCAACTCTCTAACAACAAATCTGAAAAATATTTGCTTAGATTCATCATAAGAGCGATGATGTTTGTTCGCTAGGACGCGGCGATGGCTAGATTAGCGTAGTTAGGTACGGACAGGACCCGATCCAAACCAAGTGATCACCAACGATCGATGTTGCAAGGGGTGCAAACTAGCTCGTCAGTGAGTTACTATCGAGAGTGGGAGCAACCGGCGCAACCACCGTGCATGCACTAGCCCACGTGGTTAATTGACGATATATGCAGTGCGTCGGAGGGTCCCGTCCTATTTGTAGATTCGTGCTGAATTGACTCCGTGGTCTCCCAGTTCGTCTCTGAAAAGAGGTTCCTGTCGCCTGTAAGGACCCCGGGCAGGTCTTCCAGGGACGTACCGCGACAATCACACAAAAGCTAATAGCTACTGATGGTAAGATGTAAATCGGTGTAGACAGCCTGTGCTCCACATTATGCCCTAGAATTCCCCAATTCCGTCACAGGGTGAGTTTTTTTATTAACGACTCCGAGACTGTATTTCGAAGTCTGGCGTGTGTCCCATCCTGCTATTTTTCGACAATGTTGTCGAGTACATTTAACGCCGCCAAATTACAAGAAAAAGAGTAAGGTTTTTTAAGGCCCTTCCAGTTTTTTCACCCGTTGCTTCCCCCTTTACCCCAGACCCTCGCATATAGAAGTCGGGCTCGGCAGATACGTAGGGAAAATCCGGGTTTGCGGTTACTTTAGTGACATCCAATTGGTAGAGGAACGCCCTTGTTGCACAAAAAACTTTTTTTCTTCCTAATTAAATATTGAACTGGGTATGACAGGATTTTTCATTGGCCAGAGCCTGCCATATTGTGGCATAGTTTTTTTTTTTTTGTTCACCTATTTCATCATCAATAAAAGGTATTCTTAGCTGACTGATTTCTTTTGACCGGAAGGACCTCGATTCTGCAGCCACTTCTGGGTTATCAGCGTCGCTCTATGTTTCGCCAACCGCAAGTAGTGGGCCTACCAATCCACAGTGGTCAAACTAAACTGCAAGCTCTTAGAATGCTTGTAACTGTTTGTTCTCCATTAGCACATTACGACCTTATCAGTTACAAGTTACACTTGCAAAAGTGGAATGCTATAGTATAGATAGGTCTGGTCTCGCATTACGCTGATGCAAGCAAAGGGCGGTCAACAGCTGGCTCTACAAAAACAAAACGAACACCAAAGGTTAAACGACTGCTTTCAATCTTTATCTAGATAGATCTCAGCTGATGATCGATCACAGCGGCCGAAAGGATGTAGCCATAAGCCACAAAGAACAAAAGCTTCTGATGGATGTGGTTTTACTTTCTTCCAAGCCATGGCTCCTAGCTTAGCCCCTCCTAACAACCGTTTTCATCACTAGATAGCTCATTGGAGTACGTTCCTCCACAATCCTTATATTAATATCTCCTATAGAATTTAGTTATTGCCATACAAGTTATAAATTATCACGCAATTTGCCTAACTTAAACAAACATTTATCTGCGGTCCAGGAACCCCACACGTTGGCTGCAACTGCATTTTAAACTAGCTGCCTCGTGGCCTTTTCCCGTATATCATCTATTCATATATGCATTGTCCTAACAATTTTTCTATCACCTAATGATCGTGCTGATAGGTGTAAGGGCTTATCACACTGCAGAATATGAAAAATATTTTGGTTATTCAACTTCGTGTATGCACGGGCAGGTATACATATGTGTTGGCAGGATTTGCTTAGAACGTGCCTAATGAATGATATCGTACGACTGATTGTAATTTAAAGAATTGCAGGAAAGAAGTGGCATTAGGGTGCTAAATTTAATTCGTCATCTCGCGCTATTCCAGGGTAAGTGGTATTATAAGTTGGCTAATGGCACTAGGGAGATGGATGGCCTGGGTACTATGGCAGTGCCTCCTGCACACACGGCCACACCGAACGGGGGACCATTCCCACTACACACACTGATTTATGCAGACCCCCCCAATCGATCAATCGCCAGATGTTGATACTCTAACATGCTGCAATACATTGTTAAATCTGAACTATGGAACAAGTACCTCTCTCACCTCTTTTTTGCAGCGGCATGGAGACTAGGACTCACACTGCCAGGCTATATTTCGTACTGGACCCTAACAGATATGGCTGAATCGATAAGTGATTTACTTGTCGGTAGTGCCATTTAGGCATATTGTACAGTTTCCTGGCCTTAGTATCTATTATACTTTAGTCTACTTTGAACCATTTTTAGCGGTTCGCTTGTAATTTAGCATAACTCTTAGATCTTTCTGCAATTCGGTTCTGCTGCCCTAAATTAAGAATTATTCCCATGTTGGAGTTAAAATAACTGCTGGAAAACAAGGCAAGGATCTTTTGAGCTCTGATTCCCAAATCCCAGAGATTTCTTCCTTGCAATCGTACATATGCTATATGTTCCTTCATATTATCCAAATTGTCCCTCTCAACCCCGGAGAGCCCGGGCCATTCCTTAATTTTGTTTGAAGGCCTCACAAACAACCCCCCAATAATAAAGGGGTTTGGCATTTAATTTGATACGACCTGATTGCCCGTCAATACGGTAAATTTTTCCACCACCAAACTTTGGATCAAGAGAGCCCCTGTAAGACTGTCAGGTCCAATAAATAATTCCTACCAAGTAAGAACGTCACCATTTTCTGATGGTACATTATCAAGACCCAGTTGCAAACTTGCAAACCCCCAGAAAAAAGTAATATTTGCCAACTTTACGCCTAAAAGGAAATAAAAAAACATATGGGATAATATGAAGAGGACCTTACTTGGTACAAATTATGCTTGTTTATATAAGCAAATCTTTATTACACCTCAATGCTCGTATGTAATATCACGATTTGCTATTGAATACATAAAAATTAGACAGGATTTCTCCTCTTACCTCTCAGATACACTCTCTGTGTTGTATATTTGTCCCCATCCCAGATATGCGTGGGCAATAGTCCTTATAGGTCTCACAGGCTGATAACACACCTGAATATGAGCAATAAACCAGAGGTTACCATCCATCTGTAGTTTGAAGGTGGCAAAAGAGACAAATTGTAGAGCCGACTTATTTTGGTTACCGCACAAGTGGCTCTAAAGTACCCCAATAAGATCCCCCATGCATGCCTCATGGGATCCACCCATACCATGCTCCACATATGGAGGCTGACCCACAAAGCCTGATCATCCATTGCTGGGTGAGTGCAGAAAAATGAGTAAGTGTCCACGTTCCAAGACCCATTAATAAATTATAATTTGTCATAAGTTTGGTTTTTTTTGACCTGAAACCAATGAGCTTGCACTGCCCAAGTCCCTACTTGTCCGTGTATACCATCCGTCTCGCATCCAGTAGGTGCCACACATAAGAAATGCTACGCAGGTTCGGAAGACACGGAGGGAGGGAGGGAGAGAGAGAGACAGAGCTAGAGGAGCATACTGGGCACAGGAAATTCATTGACAATTCTTCATCATATTGTATATTCAATTTGAAAACTGAATTTTTAAATCATGACCTACACAACAACAAGAAATATGTAAGTCATTCATCATCAACAAGGAACGTGAAGTACGAAACATCCCAGTCATATCATCATCAACAAGAAAAAGCTTCATGAAAGAAACTAAAGTCAGTTCTGCCCCCTTTGTGCTAACTTGGTTGGTTGAATCATAATGACAATATTCAAAAGAATTTTTGAATTAAAGTGTCTCATCCAAAAGACAACCACGAAATGTCAAAAAAGAACCTAAATATCTGCTTAATCTTTTTGAGCTGCCCACACTAATCAGGAAAGAGCCAGAAAATATTTAAAATGAAGAACAGATAAACCAAAAAATTACAATGCAGAAGTCAACTAAGGTTTTGCGCATTACCAAAAGATTTTTGAACCCAACTAGGATGAATTTTGGTAAATATATAGTAGTGTTACATAGTTTTCAAGTGACTGTTCCAGTTACAGGTAGATTGAAATAAATACATCTTTTCGTTTTAGAATAAAAATGACACACCAGAAACTGCCACATAAGCTTGAGAAGAAGCACCTATGTCATTATTCTAAATGAGTTCCCAATATAAAATAGATTTAATTTCATTAATGAAATCTCATATATTTGAGGAACGAATGTACATATCAACATCTTGGGACTGGTCTGGCCACCTTACAGCGAGATTTGATACCATGCTTATATTTTACCAACTATGCCAATTATCAAAGGTAACTACAAAATATGCAAGTGGTAAAGACACAACATACTACCTGTAGAGGTGTTGAAACCTCATACACAAAACATCATGTGAAAAAAATCTTTATAATTATCTTTTGAATAATTCACACCAATTATGTCGTGAGACATAAATTAAAAGATTGACGAGAATTGCATAGCACCAAGAACTATATAAACAAACAAACAGTGAAGAAATAGAAAAAAAGAAAAAATCAAGATATAGCCATAAATTTTTTTTTTTCATGTTTGTGACTTAGGTAATAATTTTATATCTCATAATGGACTCATTGGTAGGTTCAATTTTTTTTATGGTTCTAATATCATCTTATTCCGTGTGGTGAGTTTTTTTGAGCGATTTTTTTTAGAACTTCCATGCAGAAAGAATTTAATTAGAAGACATTTGCTTGTCTGTCCAAGTTTCAGCACCAAAGATGTTTTGCTTCTGCTGTGTTGATACTTCGATTTTCAGGACACTAACCAAGTTAAGCGGAAAAAATAATGATGAAATGCACGAATTGATCTAACAACTAGAAAGTGGAGCCGAAAATATGAGTGCATGAGATGTAACATACCAAGAAACAACGGCTTGCCTTATGTGCTTGAGTTCATCCAAAGGGATGCACGATCCTACATACTGTTTGGCATTTAACATGTTCAGGGCAGGGGGAAATCTGGTGAAAAACATTGTGCAATGTCTTGAACATTGAGGCAAACACGATATTATTTATTAAAAAATAAATTGTCCAGCATTATAAACTACCATGTTAACAGGAGGGTTTAACGTAAGAAAAATTGCAATTCTCAATCAATTGAGCAGATTCAAGGAAACAAACCTAAATAATATGGGTATATAAAATCTGTCACATTATTATAAATTAGAGTAAACACTGCCCTAATTCTGACTGGGTTATAGAAGGAAAAATGAGCACTTTGTTGCTCACTAGTACATAATGATGGTTGTTGATACAGATCTTAATTCAAAGTTTTTGCTGCCATAAGGAATTGAGTAAAGTAAATCTAACTTACATAACTCGAGAACATATGCATGCAAAGTGCATTCATATCATTACCTCTTGTTTGACTTTCTCCACACCACACCGCACAGTTGGAGTGGCTAATTCCTCTGTTTTCTAACATACTCTCATCTGCTAGAGTAAAGATTAGCCCAAGCACTCATGCGTAATCAAGAAGACTGAAAACCAGTGCATGAAAGTAAGAATTAATGCGGAATTTACCTGAATATTGGAGAAAATTGAAAGGTTAAGGTTAGATATAACTGCAGATCAATTACTCCCCTATAATAAAAAGGTTGGGCATTGGATGAATGAGAACCAATGTGTGGGTAAACATATCTTCCTCATCAAATTGCCGCGGAACCTAAAATTTTTAGTCAGAAACATTCTAAGTTATCCAATACCATTCTTACTATTTTTCATGGTGATGAGCAGATGAAAACAATGTAGTAATTTCCTTACGCGAATTTTCTTGTAGGATTTATCAAGTAGCCTCTCGTGTCCAATAGTTCAACTGATCGCCTGCCAGTAAATACCTGATGTTGAAAATGAACGTCCCACTTGGTTAAACTCGATGATTTCCCAAAATAGTAGCTATGCACACAACGCTCCTTACTAATCTACCTATGACTGCGTCCCTTTCACTTGATTAGGTGTGGCGACCCTGCCGAAAAAACAGTAAACTAGCGAGATTGAAAAATCCCAGTGGCTATATACAATTTTAACTCTAAAAAAGACTACACTAAAACACCTGCAGGCAAATATCAAATCTCACCTAAGTATTGTGATGCTTCAAAGCTAGGAACAAACAAGGCCTAGTCAACAAATATCCAATCCGAGATTTTTATTATTTCAAAAACATTGCTTATGAGTCACGTTAAAAACATACCCTTCACTTAGCCTTTATCGCTAAACACAATCCCAAATGCACCAGGTATTGTGCAAAAGTGGGCTGTCTTCACATGATGTCATAACTGCTTATTTCCTATTCGACCAGAACCATAACCAACAGAAATCAGTTACCTGAATAGCATTGTGGAGAGTATGGAACATAGTTAATCTTTCTTAATCACATCAAATTCCCGTGGTAGCATATTTCGCGATACCTGTTAATCGCTCCTTCGACAAATAAAGCTTGTACCCGACTAGAGAGCTGCATCTTAATTACCCACAAACAAAAGCAAGAAGATACTTCGGCGCACATCAACATATCTCTGGCGGCACAAGGTCTACATATTCAACAGTTGAAGATGTTTGTTTACCTTCACCCTTTTGAGCGCAAGATACCATCCTGCCAACAACAAAACACCAAGACATACTAATTTGCAGTATATCTCTAGTGTCTTGTCTAGAACAAAATTGTAATATCGAAGGGAAAAATATAAATTTATGTAATTGGACGGAATTAAATATTATGGCGAGGATGGATAGATATTTAAATAACTGCATTTTGTGCTTCCATAAACACTTAAATACTGCCCCAGAATAAGTTCTGAGATATAATAAATTAAAAATGTGAGCTTAACAAAATTCTAATAATACAAAACAGTCATACCAAAAAAAGTAGGATTTCAACTACTTAAAGAAGAGTGTTTTATCTATTTTGCTTTTGAAAAATAAGAATGGTATTAATATTAATACCTAATGCTGTTCTAATTAATTTTCTGACCCAAAAGGTATGAGCAAAAAATTCCGAGAGAATTCCGTTTGGTACTTAGACTGGGCAGAAACCGATAACATTGACTCCCAAAGTTTATAATCAGGTATTTCTCTCATTGCATTCTATGACTAAAAGAAAACCATGATCAAGTACCAAAGGAAATAATTTCTCCAAATCATAAAGGCTGTTTTTTGAAAAAATCTTTTTTTAAAATACCCTATATTTTTGTTGACATAAGAGCGCAATGTCTGTTCGGGTTGAGTTCTAACGGTTAGCTTAGACTGTGACAGAAGCATGGTATTGGAAAAAAAAGTGAAAGAACGAGGAGCAAGTACTGAATGAGTGGAAAAAAGAGGAGGAGAAGTGAAAAAAAAATATTTGATGGGTAGAGAGGATAAATAGTGAAGAGCATTGTGATATTATAGAAAGATAAAATAGTTCACGTGGAGGCAAAAAAAAGAAAACTCTGTGTTAAATGTAAGGTGACGACCGGTTGAAATTTCAATAATTTATTATCCCTAAAATAGTTTTAAGAAACACCCAATATAAGACCATCTCCATTCCTGGTGGACCTAACCTCAAAAACATTCTTTGTAATGTTTAGAGTCAATATTTAAAAATACTTGCTTAATTTGCAGGCCTTTCCTGAGGGTGCACCAAAAATAAGACCGCGTTGCAGGGTCGTGAAGAACAATGATAGTACCCCAAATATAATTCGCAAGTCCGCCCTGAATATGTTACCGGCAAAAGTCCCAGTATCCTGGATCACAGATAACTCTTGTAAAGGATACTCTCAACACATGCTACTGGTTGTACATTTTTCTAAACATACCCTGGCGCAAATGAACTCTATATAAGTTGAATATAAATTCTATGAGACAAGAACAAAGACTTAGTGATTTAAATATTTGACTACCAGTGAAAACACACACAGAAACTCCCAACGTCTAAGGATTTGATGGGTTCAGTGAAGTGCTCCCGGCTGAAGTCCCAGTTAGAAGGGCAACAACAATTACCTCCTTCCCTGAGCAAACAGAAATCCAAATGAACATCCCGGTCCTCGCTGGCCTTTATTTCCCAGTGTGCTGCCAGCTCCACGATGAGCCAGTCAGCTGTTATAGGGACTCTGGTGATGGTATGGCCCGAATCTGGCAAAAAACTATAATCAATAAAGTTTGATGATATGTTGATAAACCAGTACGCTAAAGAAATCCTCGATGCTTCCCTCGTGTTTCTGAAACATACAGAAAAAGGTGCCATTCTTGAAGAGCCAATATTGATAAAAAAAAAATTGTCAGGGACATTCATGGGAACTAGTATATGTTGTCTGAAAGCAAGATTAGTTATAACCTAATATAGGAGTGCACCCCTCTTTCCACCCTCAGTCGTAACCACAAACAACCAGCGAGATTACCTGCATGCGCAGAACCTAAGAATTTGGATATTAAGTTTCCGATCAAAAAACAGAGGTCTTTCTCTGTGTTCAAGGATTTTTTCTTTATTGTTAACCACCTGGAAACCCATTTTATATAATGTGTTTGATTGCGAGTCAATTGGTTTCTTCCTCTCCACCTGAAGCCATACCTGCTTTTCCCGACCGGCTAACACAGTTTTAAGTGCATCACACTCTCCTTGTAAAAGTTGTGATGAAGCAAAATCAACACTCCTGTTCCAAAACAAGTGGTAATGTTCACTGTAATGAATCTAAACAACAAAAATGCAAAAAGTTTGAACATACATGCTGCTCTGCAAAAAAGGATGGTCTTGCCACTGTGCTGAACTTCCCAGGCTATTACAATTCCTGTAGGAAGCGTAAGGAATTTGAATAACCTTGAAGAGGTAAGCAATCTGGAGAGAAAAAAGCAAAATTTAGATTTCAATCATAAAATAGCTGAAAATAGATATTGATGTTAACTTAGCTCATACAAGACAAAAACTGCTTCCAACCAAAAACTTCATGTTCTATCCGGCTCGTGTGGACTGCGCACAATTAGAGTTGTGAATTCTTGCAAAGGTAGGAAAGACAACAGAAGAAGGGTCTCAGTAAAGAGACTAATAGGTAAAAAACACCAAAAAAAATTAAGAATGAATGCGAAAAAAGAAAGGACCAGCAAGACTGTTGCCATATTTGTACCGGAGTCCAGTAGACCTCACATGTGAAGTGAGCGTAAGACAAAACAGCCGTCCGAGCCTAGACTTAGGAGATAGGAAAAGGCACTTACAGCTTTTGGAGACGTGTCTTTTCAGGATTGTTCTCACAGCATACACGAGAAACGGAAACGTGGACTGCTGCCGATTTCTTTAGAACTTTTGATTTTCGCAGTTCCAATGGATTTGTCGAGTTTTTCTGGTGGACAGACCCTGGTAGATGCCCAAAAAAGAATCTCAGTCGAATCAACTAACTAAAAAGAAACAACAATAGCAGGGGTTAATAACAACTATCGTAGATTACCCCAGGCCTTACAGTATAGTGGACCATTGTAAACAATTGCACATAATAAGACTTAGGACCCATTAGAGCATTGGGTTCGTTAGTTCCATTTATCGTTTTTCTCTCTGCAATCACTGTGGGACTTCTTCAGCAGAACTGGCCTTCTCTAGCTTTCCTTCCCACTTCATCAAAACCTCTGTTCTGTCCTTCACAATTTTCGGTTTCTCGCAGAGAAGCCACAAGTGTTCTAATATCTCAGATATACAAAAAAGAAAGGGATGAAGTCATATTAGCAGTCTGCATTCATCTATTTTGCTGGCACAACTACCAAACAAAAAAAAGCACACCTATTAGTTTTCAATTACCATGAACTTGTACTAAATAAAGATAATTCTATTGTGCCTAATTTGGTGCAACAGTTATGGTTGTGTGTTTAATATGCTCAAAAACAAAAGAATCCAGGTCTCACTTACCTGGCAAGACTACACTACAAATTTATCAAAATGAAAAAAGTCCTATCACTTTCAATATACAATATACCTGAATAGGTCTGGAATTACCAGAAAGTGGGACAACCTATGCTAGTCCAAATGTGGCAATGAATCAACTGTAGTGAAGATGTTACCTTGAGCTTCTTCGTTTTCAAGTGTTGAGCTCAATTAACAAGAGTTGTATCAACTTGGACCTCTGGTTACTAAGGCAGCTTTCTCCATGCTGCTTTAGCAGTCTTCTTGTTCCCTTCTTAACAAATCTCCTTGTTCATTGGACTGAATCAGTTGTAGAGTATTCCTGCAATTTCTGATTGCAGATCGTTCTATATTTTTCTTGTGGACTTGGCTTCTTTCCCATGATCAAACCTGCAGGCCAAAGCAAAACTTTAGCATAAGACCTTCATAGATGTAAAACAAAAAACCCCGCGAAACTAAAAAAAATATTGTGTTTGTGATTACGCAAGTGATTTTACTTAATTACTCCTTCCAATGCATGGGATTCATGTTTTCTTCAACCCAGCTAAATCTGCTATTATTTCATTGCTAAAATAGCGCAAAAAGTATTATTGCATGGCAAATCAAGATGTTAATTATGGTAATGATCCATTCAAAAGTTCTAACAGTTTTGACTTGAAACCTATTCTCCAGAATTAACATGAAACTTTCATGACCAGGGAGTAGGTCTAATACTTATATATAATATGTTTATCTATAAGTGGTACCCCTCCAGCAATGATATTAATTTTGAATAAATTAGAACATGCCCTATCAGGAAATAATAAAATGTTCTCTGACTGCTTATACCAGAAAAAAAAACGTCAGCTCATATACCTAGGAGTCATCTAACAACTCTCAGTTACCTTAAAGCTTCCAGGAAACATAGTGGCCATTCATGTTGAGATTGACTCAGACATATGCCCGCAGATAATAATTTTTGAAATACAAAAACAATAAACCAACTCTTTCGCAACTTTTTTAAATCTATTCATGAATTTAAGATAGAACCACCAGGGAAATTAATAAAATTTGAAACCGATACGATGTAGGAGACATCTCAGCAATGGGCAGTGTAGACCTCATTCTCACCGAAGATCCCATAAATATGTAATAAGTAGTCATGGCAGGTTTATGTGGGTACCACCCAACTTCCCTGTGGCGTATCGTTTGGATATCCAAATTACTCCATCAAAATATTCAAGTTGTCACTAGTTTTGATAGTAGTACCTATTTCTTGCATTTACCTTCAACTATACCTCAATGGGAAAGCACGAAAAAATATGACTACTCAACTGTTAGCTAGTTTGTATGTTTATCTTGATAGTACAATCTCCCATAAGGGTTACTATCAAATATATTTTACAGCCCCTTCTGATAGTCACCTCCCTTGCAACCACAGATGTTCTGGTGAGGACAGAGAGTTATGCCATTCACTCCCATCTCACACAGGTCCCTTAAACTAATTTATACTTTAATTTAAACATATAGACTTATTATTTAAACCTTTGTCAACTCTATGTGTGCGAGCACCATCATTTCTTCACCAACCACCGCGATCTCCCCACTTACACCTCCAGAGAATTCAACCATCTCGTTATGCTATGCCTCCGGGCGTAGCACACAATCTAGTTCCACAAATCTCCTTCAGCTAGTAATCGCTAGCCCTTGTGAACTGTACCAATTCCCAATTTTCCCATCTATAGTCATCAATTGTCAAATCCCATGATAACCCACGGTGCTCCTCCACTCTGCTTCCATGTGATTTCAGGTTAGACTAAGTGGCATCGCCAAAAAATGAAACCTTATGATGGCATCTGCCACATATTTTGGTGCCAAACAGTGGTCAATACCAAAGTGATGTTCCAGTATAAAACTTTCAGTAGTGGATCCCACCTGACCTACCAGATTACGTTCCTTAAATATTAGTACTATACACATACAACAATATGGTCATAATTCATGTGGCAGACACACTCATGAAAGCCAGATCTATGTTTAGTTTGACCTGTTTATTTAAAGTATTTTGGTGTGAGAATTGTGAGACTTTTGGCTGAACAAGAGCAAAGACGGAACTTTTTGGATCCTCGAACAGCCCATAGAAGATAGGAATTATTTTATGAGAAGGATTCCAAAATGTTGGCAAATACCATAGTTCTGAACTGTCCAATAATAGGCATAGCAAGTCCTTCCTATGGCCAATGTTCATTTTTTTATTCTAAAGTTTATTTCTTTGTCCCATTTCCTATATTTAACATGAAATGTATATATAAATGTGAGAAGAGAATCTTTATAATGTTTTGTAATATTATTTGTGCAAGCGAAATAATGAACAATGGTGTACATCAGCTGTACGATCAGAGAGTACAACATAACTCGCGCCGACTTGTAAAAAATAAAAGCAATCTCTGAATTTACCCTCATGCGTTTCTCCAGCTGAAGCGCCAAGTTTATGCTCCTCAACTTGTTTCTCTAATTTATTCTTAGCAGCTTTCGGCCAGAGCCACCCAGTTTCTTCTTGTGCAGGCCTGAAAGTACGCAAAAATAAAGTGATATATAAAAGATAACAATGCGACCAAAGTATGGATGATACTAACACTAGGTCTGGCTGACGAGTTTTGAAACTCTAGCTACTGGTCTTAATTGATTATCCGATCAAACTTTACCAGATATGTGATGCTGTGAACCGGTCTGCTGGTTAACTGTACAAATCACATTACATAGACCACTTGCTGTAGGAAAAAGGAGTTTTTGGCCCCGAAACTTGGAAGCTAGTGCTTATAGCTCTTTTCCTATTGTTCATTCGGGTATAAAAGGAGTGTGGCCGCTACATGCTATGCCGTTACATGAATTAAAATATGGACTTACTACATCTAAGGCTTTTAAATGAACAATCTTTCAAATTGAATAGCAATTACCATATGTATTAACTAGATCGTAATTTTTGACCCGTAATCTGACTTTCAGTGTAAGTTTACCGAGTGGCTCGCTGCTAACCCATAACAAGCTCATGCATTGGAGCATTGTCGAATCTCTTCATTTTCAGCATGACAGCTTACAATAAATGCTAGTTAAATCGCAGAGCCCAAGTTTTCATAGGGAAATGTAAATAGACATACACCGTGGGTCCTTATGGCCCATGCGCACTTTCCCATTTACCAAAGTCTAGTCCCTTTAGGTCTCTTAACACATAATTGGGAACAATAGCAAATTGTAGAAGAAACCAAAACAGTCAAGTCAATAAGAAGAAGGAAGTTACTTATGCTGAAACCCGTTTCACATATTCAGGAACCTGGTTCTTACCATTTTAAAAAGTTTTCGAAGTTTGCTCTTTCTTGGGCCAACCTCCCTCCCATTTAGGCACATTGGTAACGCAAAGGTTTACGCATCGCTTTTCTGTGTCTTCTTAACTGCCCATTGTACCCTGTGTAGATAGTGCTATGAATTAACTGTCAAGACAGACACTCCCTGAAAATGGAACAAAAAATTAAAATAACCAAAATTGTTGTTAAAATAAGGTGACTTGATCCCATGGTAATTAAAGAACGATTGCATATACAAAAATGTTTCTTCGTAAAACAACTTTCACTTCACAGAAAAAGATATAATTTTACATAAATTTTCAGGGAAGAAACCAAGAATACATTGTAACCGAAAAGGGACTTGTCTGAATAATCGACTGCATCTATCTTGTTCGCTGACAGGATACCTGGTTAGCTCCTGTGTGCAGAGCACTAGCCATTCGCACGTTACGACCAGAATTGGACTAGTAAAGTTGATGCCAAGAACAGAGATCTCTAATTTAATATTTCCCTTGGCAAAATGGCATTCACGTAATAAAGTTACTGAATCTGTCAAGGTCGCTCGGCAGTCCTCCTCGGAGTCTTCAAATAATGTCTTTTGCAATTTTGTCCTTCAGTTGGCCACAGATCATAACGTCCATTTACCTCCACTTTAAAATCATTTACAACAGAGTTAACAGTCTTTAATACAATATGTATTCCACAAAAAATAATAACCTCTAGACACCTAAAACATGCCCTTTTAGAAGCATGAACAAAAAAGAAAGAGTAGCAAAAAAATAATCAGCAAACCATGACGGATGACGGTGTTACGATGAATGCACAAAGTATATGATCGAACTTTTCCTTCTGGATTTTGATGCTTAAGCAGAACTGACTCAAGACATCAGTCCATATCGAGACGATCTAGCCCTCACCACATTCGTAACCAGCAGACAAAGAA
>CM020185.1:23241656-23260205 GCA_009805545.1 Oryza longistaminata
TTTTTTATAATTCGTATTTTTATTGTTGTTAGATGATAAAATATGATTAATACTTTGTGTGTGACTTGTCTTTTTATTTTTTTTCATAATTTTTTCAAATAAGACGAACGGTCAAACATTGGGCACGGAAACCAGGGTTTGTCTTTTTTTGGGACGGAGGGAGTAGGTCACTACCTAATCTCTGTTGATTTTTACACGGCTGCATGTCAGTATTCCAGTATGATCCAATGGGAGTAAACCTGGCGGTCCCCACACACGTACATAAAAAAATTCTGTGAAGATACTCTAAATGACGTGGATATAAATTGGCGCCGGTGCTTACTAGCTCCACTATTAAACCTGCTCTAACAAATAAAAATAACATTCACTAACAACGAGACTTTGGCCTCCTGAATTTGACTCCACTGATTCTGAATAAACGTTAATTAAGTTCATCATCAGAACTTTCCTTTCAAAAAAAAAGTTCATCGTCAGAACTAGGCCCATCTTGGCATGTACTACGTACTGTATATATAGCTTTCTACTATTAGCATAAAACTTCATGCAACCCATCCATATATAGCTAACTGGTTACAGCAGATACGAAACTTGAGGTCCTTGTGAAGTTGTGATTATTACATTACACACATATATGAAAGAACTGAATGTATGAAGATGAAGGAGTGAAGGACATTATTATTAGGTTAGAGGTAGCTATGATTCTGTTCCTGTTTGGGCCACAAGGCTTTCGGCCTAAAGCCCAAAGCACGCACGGGTACGCCCTAAGCCCAAAGCGTCACAAAGGTCAAGGGCCCAAACAAGTAGTTCAATGTTACGATGCTTTGGTAATGCTATCTGTATCTCATATTTTCAGAATTTTGCTCTTAAATTTAACATGCATTATTAATCTTTGCACTATCAAAAATGATTTTGGTATTATCATTTTTTTAACGGTAGATACACATCCCTGCAGTAGTGACAAGTGGTATATGGTTGTGCATTAGTTCAAGGAAACAGGATACATTATCGGTTGGGAAGCTATAATTTTGAGAAGCACCTGGTGCTAGTAAAAATCTGGAGAAGCTAGAAAAACAAGCTAGAAGCTTGTAGTTATTTTCTTGATTTTATAACTACAGTTTTTTAGAATTTAAATGAAAACTAAATTGTTGAGGAGCTTTTATTCTGAAAGAAGCTGTAGTTGTTTAGAAGTTTTACTATAAATAGAGACCGACAACGTTGAGTGGTAAATAGTTAGTTAATTAAGTACGTTAAGCACTGTTTATCTGTGTGTCATGCCTAATATACATATACCATTGCCCCCATCTCTTCAATTCCCATGTGCTTTGCGTGCTAAACTGCTTGTACGCTCGGCGCCGAAGAAGCTTCCGAACCCAGGGTGGAATTGGGAAGAAGCAGTGGAATTCCATGGTGTGATAATTGGCCGCTAGCTTAGCTAGCTAGTACTAGTAGCTAGTCCTAGTGTATAGTAGATGCTGATGATGTGACGTGTCCTTAGAGATTAGTTAGGCATATGATGGAGGAGGAGAATTGTGTTTAGAACTCGTACTACTATGGATTAACGACCGGATGGTCCAGTCCACGCCATTGACTGAATTGTTGTTTTGTTCAGTCCTGAAGTCGTTGGCTTTCAAGTTTTCTTTAAGGGAGTCGTTGTTCTTCAGCTTGCAAAGATTAATTAACTACTCCCTATATTAGTATATTATAATGTGATGGTTATGCGTCAGGTAATTAACTTAATTTAGGCCGTTTGGTTGTTGATTGGTTACCCACGAGGTTGACTCTATGGATTTGACTTGCTAGCCGGGCTGCTTAAACAGGCTGAAGAGCGCTGAAACTGAAGTGAGACTGGGAGCAAGAGCAATTGTACAGACCTAAAATAAAACATCCAAGAGCGAGCACGATCGATCGTCTTCTTTCTCTCTCTCTCTTTAATTTCCAACGTGATATATATCGTACTCCCTCTGTCCCAATATGCTGGTCGTTTTAGGATGGGTGAGCTACATTAGCAGGAGGTGAAAATTACTAAGTTGCCCCTAATTAGTACTAGTACTAGTTGCAGGTGGTCATTTGAATCAGGGAATTAGCCCAATTAACAACAGCCACGCAAGCCACACATGAATATTTTAAGCATAAAATTAAGTAGTGCTACTTCTACAAGCAATACTAGTACTACTTCACTGCTAAAACGTCGAGTATTTAGGGACTAATGTTAGGAGGCAAAACGTCGGGTAATCTGGGACGGAGGGAGTAATTTAGCACCCATCATGCATCAGTCACTGCATCAGCTGACGATCAATCGAGAGTGAGAAGAGGTGTACAATTACTCTCAAATCAACCGGGCAAAAGCGTACTGATCTGATCTGTGCGTGTTGCGTCGCACTCCGTTTGCGGTTTGGCTAGCTAACTGTAGGATTTGACAGTAGAAAGCGCAACCTGCAACGAGCCGTATATGCGAATCTGCTTGCTGCAAAATCAACCGGCCTGCGCCGATGCGCTCCATCAATCGATCCACCGCCGCCGGCCGCCGGGCGCCGGTAGCTCGCACTCGCTCGCCATGTTAACCTGCTAGAAACTGAAAAAAAAAACTAAGGAGATTGATGACTGGTGGGGAGGGGAACTGAAAACCCCATTTTTCAGTTTTTATTTCGGAAGGCACCTGCCCTCTAGCTGATTGTGGTGTGTATTTAAAGTTCCATTTTTCTAATATATTGACGTGTAATACTTTTGCGCGTTCGCAAAATAGATGATTGAGGGAAACATAGTTTATTGCTTCCTTTGTGCCATAATAAATTCAATTATTTTCCTCCTCCCACGTACATATACCAAAAAAAAACTAGAATTCACATACTTTATCAAACCTAATGCAATTATTTTTCGTTTTATTTATTCCAATACAATTATTCTCTGCTTTCACATACTCCAATACAATAATTACTAAAAAATAAACTTATTTTTAGGACAAATAGGATAAGTCAAAAATAAAATTATTATGACACGGAGAGAGTATCATCTGCTTTTAAATGACTAACACATGAGTCTCACACAACGACCTATGTGGGTATGTTAGAGAGCAGTACATCAGTAGCTGCTTCTCGAGTATGGCTCAGCTACGGTGGACATACAAACTATAGTTAGTAATATACTTCATTCATTCTAAAAAAATCAACTTCTAACAACAAATCTGAACAAATATTTGCTTAGATTCATCATAAAATCCGATGAATTTCTTCTAGGATGGGGATGTAGCTAGCTAGGTTAGGTACAGGACCCGACCAACCAAGTGAAAGAAAGAGATTCTGGTCTGGATTAATAGAGATCAAGGAGTTGTTTATGAAATTTTGTGAAAAAAAGATTGGCAATGGGGAAGTTTGCCCCTGAGATTTATAACATTACCCTGACTAAGAATGTGTCGGTAGCAAAAGTTAAAAAGGAAGGCAGGGGGGTGATCAAATTTAGGAGGGATTTAAATGAGGAAAAGAAAAGGAAATGGCAAGATATTAAAAGAGGACTGAACACTGTATCTTTGACAAATGAAAAGGATAGTTTGATCTGGACTGTGAAGTCTCTTTATAGAGCTTTAAAAATGCAACAAATAAAATATCCCTTCACAAAAATGTGGAAAATAAAAATGCCTCCAAGAGTAAAAGTTTTTATTTGGTTAACTCTAAAAAATAGCATTCTCACCAAGGATAGCCTGTTTAAAAGAGGGTGGAGGAGAGGTACCAGGAAGTGTCAATTCTGTGAAGAGGATGAAACAATTCAGCATTTGTTCCTGGATTATCCCATGGCTCACTTTATTTGGTGCATTGTAGAATGTGCTCTGAATGTGAAACAGGGTGCAAATGTGAAAGATATGTTTGGTCGTTGGGCTGTTAAATTTGGAAAAACAAACAAAAAATTGCTTCTGTTGGGAGTTTCAGCAGTTGTGTGGGTTATTTGGAAGACTAGAAACAGGGCATGTTTTGACAATATTTTGCCTGCTGACCCAATTGAATTGATTTTCACAAATTATTCTACCATGGTTTCTTGGAGTGTTTTGCAGACCAAGGAGGAAGACAGAAGAAGACTGCTATGGGGGGTCCAATTCCTAAGACAAGTAGCAAATGATGTGTTCCACTCTAAGTTTGGTTGGAGAGGGAGCAACAGGAGGATAGGCTGGAAGTAACTACTCTGAATGGTGACAGAAAGGAAAAACTGGGGAAGGTTCAGAAGAAGAAGCTGGAGGCCTGAAGTTTTTTCTGTCTTGGGATACTGTTTTTTGTGAACGATGTTTCTGGCTAGCTCTTAATCTGCGGAGAGGCATCTTCCTTTTATGAGGCTTGAATTGTGGCCTATAATCTGGGGCTGGTTTTTATCTTCTTTTTTTTCTTTTCTTCTTTTGCTCCGGTTTGTAAGAACTGTGTAAGCTGGTGTGTTTTCGTTAATGAAAACGGGGAGAGGACTCCCTTTCTCAGAAAAAAAAAAAAAAGCGATGAATTTCTTCTAGGATAGGGATGTAGCTAGCTAGGTTAGGTACAGGACCCGACCAACCAAGTGATCACCAACCGATCGATGTTGCAAGTGCAACTAGCTCGTAGAGTCGTAGTAGTACTACTGGAGTGGAGCAACGGCGCAACCAACCGTGCATGCAGCTAGCCACAGTGGTATATATATGCAGCGCGTGTGAGAGTCGTGCTGAATTGACTCTGTGTCTCCGTCGTCCTGGAAGTGGGCCGGGGGTCAAGCTTGGCCGGCGCCCAGGGACGCCCATGGGCAGAGTGTTTGTTACTCCCTCCATGTCTAAATATTTAAATATATTTGATCGTTTATCTTATTTAAAAAATTAAGTCCGCCGCCGCCGGCCGCCGGCCGGTAGCTCGCACTCGCTCGCCCGGCGCTCGGCTAGCCGCTATTTTAACCTGCTAGAAACTGAAAAAACCCAAGGAGATTGATGAGGGGAACTGAAAACCCTATTTTTCAGTTTTTATTTCGGGAGGCACGGGCACTCTGGCTGATTGTGATGTGTATTTAAACTTTTCTTGTTCTAATATATGGACTAATGGACGTGTAATACTTTTGTGCATTCGCAAAATAGATGATTGAGGGAAACATAATTTATTGCTTCCTTTGTGCCATAATAAATTCAATTATTTTCCTCTTCCCACATATACCAAAAAAAAAAGAATTCACATACTTTATCAAACCTAATACAATTATTTTTCGTTTTATTTATTCTAATACAATTATTCTCTGCTTTTCCTGGCTCCAATACAATAATTACTTTAAAAAATAAACTTATTTTTAGGACAAATAGGATAAGTCAAAAATAAAATTATTATGACACGGAGGGAGCATCATCTGCTTTTAAATGACTAACACATGAGTCTCACACAACGACCTCTGTAGGTATGTCAGAGAGCAGTACGTCATTAGCTTCTTTTCAAGTATGGCTCAGCTACGGTGGGCATACAGATCAGTTAGTAATTAATATACTTTATCCGTTCTAAAAAATTAACTTCTAACAATAAATCTGAACAAATATTTGCTTAGATTCATCGTAAAGAGAGATGAATTTCTTTTAGGACAGGGATGTAGCTAGCTAGGTTAGCTGTGTTCGGACGCCCCTTTTCCCAACCACTCTTTATTTTTCGTGCGCACGCTTTTCAAACTGCTAAACGGTGTGTTTTTTTTTAAAAAGTTTCTATACGAAAGTTGCTTAAAAAAATCATATTGATCCATTTTTTTTAAAAAAAAGTTAGCAAATACTTAATTAATCACGTCCTAATGGACTACTCCGTGCGAACTGTGCATGCTTGGAACTAGCTCCAGCGAACACACCTAGGTACAGGACCCAACGACCAACCAAAGTGATCACCAACCGATCGATGTTGCAAGTGCAACTAGCTCTCGTAGTAGTACTACTGGAGTGGAGCAACGGCGCAACCACCGTGCATGCAGCTAGCCACAGTGGTATATATATGCAGTGCGTGTGAGAGTCGTGCTGAATTGACTCCGTGTCTCCGTCGTCCTGGAACTGGAAGAGGGCCGGGGGTCAAGCTTGGCCGGCGCCCAGGGACGTACGCGACAATCACACAAAAGCTTAGCTACTGTGTAGATTAAATTGTCTGTCCATGCATGAACGATCGAGACAGATCGATCTGTCCATCTTCCTGCTATTTGAAATTTGTGTTTAGCCGCCGTAGTTTCTTAAGCTTCAGTTTTTTTTTCCTTCGCTCCCTTCCCGTCGCATATATAAAGTCGGTTCGGCCGATTACGTTGTGTGACAAAAACTCTTTTTTTCTAATTAATATATTGATGTGCATTTTTTTTTGCGCGATCGATCTACCCATGGGGTGGTCACCGGTGGTGAACTGTTTGTTATATTACTACACATCTTACACAGTTACACTTGCAAAATTGGAATGCTAATATAACAGTCGGTCGATCGATGAGCGCCAACACCGGCCGGCTGCCTTCATCTTCACTAGATAGCTCACTGATCGATACACACAAGGTGTAGCTAAAAGAACAAGCTAGTGTGGTTTTCTTTTTCCAAGCCATGCTAGCTTAGCTAACAACGTTTCATCACTAGATAGCTCATTGATACGCTCCAAACTTAATTAATCCTATAGATGTATGCTACTATATCACGCAATTTGCCTAATTAAACAAACATTTCTCGTCAGGACCCACGTGTGCAACTGATTAACTAGCTGCTCGTGGCCTTTTCCACTATATCATACTATCATAATACTGTCATTGTCGTGTTGATGGGGGTGTTTGCTGCGGCCTATGTGCCTGATTATATTAAACAATTGCAGGAGTGGCATTAGGTGCTAATCTAATTCGTCTCTAGCGCACCATGGATTATTATTGGATGGACTAGGGATGGATGGCCGGGTTAGGTTAGGTGCTCTGCACACAAGGCCGGGGACATCACCACATGATGCTACCCCCATCGATCATCGCCAGATGTTTATCTAACCATGCTGCATAATTGTAAATTATGAATTCCTCTCTTTGCACGCATGGGACAGGATCGATCACACTGCCCAACATATATTCTTTACCTTCTTCAATTCGATCAGGATTATTGTTCATGTGCCATTTAGTATTACATTCCTGCAATATCTATTTATTTTCTTGCATTTATAGCGGCCTTAATTTGCAATATCTGCAATCGTCTGCTGCAAATTAAGATATCCATGTTGAGTAAACTGCTGGAAAAAGGGGATTTACTCTGTTCAAATCCAGAGATTTCTTCTGCGTACATATGCATGCTTATTTCTGCCTCTAACCAAACCGGGCATTCTTAATTTGTTTGCTCAACAAAGGCTTAATTTCGCACGTGGGAATTTTTCACCAAATTTGATAGGAGCCTTAGAGCAGGCACAATAATTCTACGTAAACGGACTATTAGCAATAAACAAGTTACATTTGTGTTGAGGTGGGAAAGAGAGAAATGTAGGCGCTTATTTTGTCGCCAGCGCTAATACAAGCTCCCATGCATGCCATGGGGTCCACCAGTGCTCAACCTATGGCTGACCAACAAGCCTTCATCTTGCTGGTGAGTAAGTTGCCAATTCAGCTAAAATATAATTTTGATAGTTGTCCAAAAACAGTATCAATAGCCAGCTATTGTACAAATCTTCTAGCTCTTCACTTACTCTTTGCTGATGTGTATCCTTTTGGAATCAATAGTAAGCTACACAATTAAACTTGCTCTTAGTAAAACAATGTTGAAATCAGGGAAGAGAAAATGTACTCTATGCAGATCAATTGTTGAACTTACTACAAGACAAGAGAAGTCCCCCCATGATGTCCACTGCACCATTAACTTGTATGCTTGCTTATACAAACACACCACATCAAACTACATAGATTTTTACTCCGTAATTTACACAACTTTGTTGCAAAATATTAGAGAATCCAATAGTCCTTTCTAGAAGAAAAGTTATGTTTTTTTGTGATATTTATCATTTAATGCCAAAGAAGACAATGCTAGCCACATGCAAGTTTGTATTCTTTCATCCGAAAAAAGAGAGAAAAAGATGATGGCCATGTTCTTCTCTACTCTCAAGTGATTATGCTTTTGGAGGCTTTCGGCTGCAGGAGCCCACACATGGCAACAGATACACGTCGATCAAACAAGACAGTGCCACATATACCAGACAGGTGGGCCCTGGATAAGGCAGAAATCAAAACGTCGACACCATCCACGTGTAATGTATGGCGATCTGAATTATTTTAGGAAAGCAAAAAATGTTTATCTGCTTTAATTTGCTTTCACTCTAACCAGTGATTTTTTGATGGCCGCCTTGGCGCCCCATTGGACCATAAAAAAAAGAGAAACTATTGTGAAAGTAAAGAGATATAAAGGAGAGACTAACTAACTCCACTATGGTGAGAGTGCCGACAAATTGTAAAAACAGACACTAAGAGATAAAGCAGAGTAAAATTGTTCTAAAGCATATAGCATGAGAAATGCATCTTTCATCAGAAAAGCAAAATATTTCTTTAACATTTTAGGTGAAAATGTCTACTTATAGGCACAATTTAATTGATAACTATATTTTGTTTACTAGTTAATATTATTTGCTAATACTTCTTCCATTCTAAAATATAAGAGATTTTAGATAAATGTGATACAGTATATCATATTACTATGATGTGTCATATTCACCTAAAATCTCTTATATTTTTTTGACGGAGAGAGTCCGACTCTCCTAGTCTCAAAAAAACAACAAATCTGGATTGCCTAGATTCATTATATTAGGAGGGGATGCTCCTAGATTGAGGGTTTTTTTTTTTTTTTTTTTCGGATGGAGTATACGTTGTAACTTGACTTTTTTATGCCTTTAAGTTTGCGGATGGAGTATACGTTGTAACTTGACTTTTTTATGCCTTTAAGAAAACTTGCCTTTTTCAGTGGAATGTGCTGCAATTAATACTCTGTTTATCATGTTTGTCGTGGCATGTGTGCCCCTGTATCATTTTGCACTTAATCGAATGGTATTTATAAAAATGTAATGTTGATTATTCCATAATTTATTCATAAAAATATAACTATTTACAGAGAGGTACAAATTTTTTAGGTAACGGATAATATAAACCATAAAAAAATCCTTGCCTTTTTCTCACTTAGTAGGTGCCATCTAATGCCCTTGATTGAATTAATCATAGAGTCACCACACAACAAAATGAGTAGTTAGCGAAATACTACAAGATGCACAATGAAAAAAACTTATGAACAATATGCAAAAATAATAATTCTCTCACCTAGTACTGTAATTTATTGCCCCCCGATTGAATTAAAGATAGAACTAAAATGTTGGGATAGCTAGAAGAAGCTAGCCATTTAATGGTATTAAGACTGGAGAAGCCACATTTTTTCCAACCCTTCGTTTCGCTTAATCCAGATGGAATATGAGCAGGTTAAGGCCGCCTTTGATTCAAAGGAAATTCATAGGAATTTTAGATGATTTCATTTCTATAGGAATTCCTACAAAGCCCTTTGAATCAAAGGAATGAATCCTATGAAATTCCTATGGAATGTCTCTTCCCATACAAGTTTTGGAGGAATTTTAACAAGAGGTAGAACCTCATAGAAAAAATCCTTTGAGTCTTTATCTCTCCTCAAATTCCTGTGTTTTTCCTGTGGTTCAATCAAACGATCATTCCTACGTTTTTCCTGTGTTTTGCAATCATCTGTTTTACACTTACATTCCTGTCAGAATCCTATATTTTTCCTATTTTTCTGTTTTTTCATTCCTATAATTCAAATGGGCCAGAGGTCGAACCTGGATTTGCTCGACGAAAGCAAACAACCCGTACCAATTAATGTAGAGCTACCACTGAACAAAACGATGAGCAGTCCAGTGAAAATTATTTATGACCCATTAATTTATTTCTCCCCCACAAAAGAAAAGATAGGAAAAAAAATAAAACCAGGGACCAAACTCTACCAACTTGGGCTGCTGCTAGGCGGCAGCATATTTGTCCTCTGGCAGTTGTGCTGAGAAGCCAGGCAGAGGGGAGTTTAGCCTGAAAGTGAGCTCTCTAGGGAGATAGAGAGAGAAGAGGGCCAAAGAAGAAGAAGAAATCAAAGCTAGGAGAGGTCCAAGATTCCCACTAGGACCCTTTCTTGGTTCTCTTCTTTTTCTTTGGCTGATTGGAAGGTCTAGAATCAATCACTTGGTTTCTTTTGTTTCTTTTCTTTGGCTCCATTGGTTCTTCTTGCCTTCCAATCGTTCTGAGGGGTGGATAGAATTTGTAAGTGTCATGTTCTTCTTCTTCTTGTCCTTTTTAGTTTGTTGGTTTGGAGTTCACTTCTCCATTTTCCTTCTCGAGATGTTATAATCAAATGTGTTCTAAGTTCTAACATGTGGTCAAAATGCTGATTTTTTTTCCTCAGTTGGAGTATCACCTATCAGGCACTCTGTTCATGGCCCAATGATTTTGATTGGTGGGAAGATTTTCACAGACCCCCCATTCCATTTTTTTTCCCCAAGCGGATGCGCGAATCTTGCTGCTAATGTTCTTGTGAATCAAAGCCAGGAGATTTCTGGAAAGTGAGGAATTTTCTTTCTTGGATTGCAATATCAAGCACAGCGCTTTCTCCACAAGTTGCAGTCTTCGAGCACTTTTGATCTCTCCACACAACCAAAAGCAACAGGAATCGCAGAAATTACCTGGATTCCGCGGTTTTGAAGAATCTGTTCTGATTTGGAGATGGAAAGGCAGACGAGCTTCCGATTGGGCGCGCTGGAGAAGCTCAAGAGCTTCAGGGGGATGGAGAAGCAGAAGAGCTTCAAGATGATGTCCATGGACAACTTCCGGAGGCACAGGGACAGCCCCGGGAAGCGCGGCGACACGCCGCTCCACCTCGCCGCGAGGTCCGGGAACGCCGCCGGCGCGCAGCGGATCATCGCCGAGTTCGACCCGGAGGTGGCGGCGGAGCGCGCCGCGCAGGCCAACCACGACGGCGAGACGCCGCTGTACGTCGCCGCCGAGAGGGGGCACACCGACGTGGTTCGCGAGATCCTGAAGGTCTCCGACGTGCAGACGGCCGGCGTCAAGGCGAACAACAGCTTCGACGCGTTCCATATTGCGGCGAAGCAAGGCCATCTAGGTCAGTTCTTTCTTCTTTTTTGTTCTTTTTTGTTTGTTCTTTTTTTTGGTTCATTTTCTGAACCTGATTTCTGTGATTAGTGATGATTGACTTCGATCTCAACCTGCCAAGTCAATGAGCTGATGATTAGAGGTTTATGGCATTAGGATTTTGCATTGACTTAATCTAATCTATATGTGTCATTGTGTAGGGCTTTGAAAAATCTTATACTGAACTTGTCTGATTTGACTTATGGAAATATACAAGTGCTTTTGCTTTTGTTCATTTCTTTTCTTCACAACGTGCATTGCTAACATGAATCGTTGTGGCTACCTTCTTCTCTCTTTTTTTTTACATAAATGTCTGAGACTAGTGCATATCTCACATCTGGTTTGATTTAGACCTCATGTCCAGCAAGGAAGCAAATACCTTTTTTTTAGGTGATAGGCAAGCTGAGTTTTTCATTATGGATTTATGGTCTTGTTTAGTGAGGGTTGACAAATTCTGTACCCAAAGAAGCTTTCACGATGTGTCTACATTGAATGGTTTATTTAAGAATATATACAATGAAAAAAATGGTAGTATTCCTTTCGCGCGATGGTGGATTTTGTGCAACCATTATTAGTTTTATGACCTTATGATCTCATTCTGTTTTCTACTTGTGAAAGACTGAAATTCATGTCATTTTAGTCATGGAGTTATATCTAGTAGCCAGCAAACCACAGCTATAGTCATGATCACAATGATTTGTACAAGATATGGTTTAGTTAAGTATTTTGCTAACGAAGAAAAAAGAAATCCTGGCTCATACGTTTCTTTTGTTTCTTGGTTTTGCAGAAGTTCTGAAGGAGCTGTTGCAGGCTTTTCCTGCTCTTGCAATGACTACAAATTCTGTAAATGCTACAGCTTTGGATACTGCTGCAATTCTGGGTCACACTGAAATTGTTAACCTCCTACTGGAATCTGATGCTAACCTTGCCAGAATTGCAAGAAATAATGGGAAGACAGTTCTGCATTCAGCTGCAAGACTGGGCCATGTGGAAATTGTAAGGTCATTATTAAGTAGGGATCCAGGAATTGGTTTAAGAACTGACAAGAAGGGGCAAACTGCACTACATATGGCTTCAAAAGGACAAAATGCTGAAATTGTTATCGAGCTGTTGAAGCCTGATATCTCAGTAATTCATCTGGAAGACAACAAGGGAAACAGACCATTGCATGTTGCAACACGGAAGGCCAATATCGTTGTAGGTGATCTTATATCGGGAATTTCATTTTGTTTTATTTTACCTCCTTGCTACTATATGTTTTTGTCGATCTTTTTAGATGACTATTTGTTTGCCAAATCACTTGCTATCCTGTTTACTGAGTTTAATTATGTCAGTATTTTGAGAACAGAGATTATCATAACTTTCCTGTAGGATACCTCTATTGATTGGAATGGTGATAAGGCTTTATTTATGTCTTTATGAACAAATTCAAAACAAATGCAGGTGCCTGTACATAAGTTTTAAAAAGGATAAAGAAGCATATCATCTTTCAAACATATAGAAACAAGAAGGTTTGCTTTGACTGATATGTGTAATTCCTTACAGATAGTGCAGACTCTACTATCAGTTGAGGGAATTGAAGTAAATGCAGTTAACAGATCAGGGCACACCGCTCTTGCCATTGCTGAGCAACTCAACAATGAAGAACTTGTTAACATCTTGAGAGAGGCTGGTGGAGTAACTGCAAAAGAGCAAGTACATCCACCCAATCCGGCAAAGCAACTTAAGCAAACAGTTAGTGATATCAGACATGATGTCCAGTCCCAGATCAAGCAAACTAAACAGACCAAGATGCAAGTCCAGAAAATCAAGAAGAGGCTCGAAAAACTCCACATTGGTGGTCTAAACAATGCCATCAACTCCAATACTGTGGTTGCAGTGCTTATTGCCACTGTCGCCTTTGCTGCCATTTTCACCGTTCCAGGCAATTTTGTGGAAGATATCACTCAGGCACCTCCAGGCATGTCCTTGGGGCAGGCATATGTAGCAAGCAACCCGGCCTTCCTAGTATTTTTGGTCTTTGATGCCTTGGCTCTCTTCATCTCACTTGCTGTCGTCGTCGTCCAGACCTCGCTAATTGTTGTTGAGCAGAAAGCCAAGAGAAGGATGGTCTTTGTGATGAACAAGCTGATGTGGCTGGCATGCCTCTTTATCTCGGTGGCCTTCATAGCACTAACCTATGTTGTTGTCGGGCGCGACGACTGGTGGCTAGCTTGGTGCACAATGGCAATCGGTGCAGTGATCATGCTTACAACTCTTGGTTCCATGTGCTACTGTATCATTGCTCATAGGATGGATGAGAGGAAGATCAGGAAGGCGTCTACAAGCCAATCTCGCTCATGGTCTCAAACAGTTGACTCAGATCCAGATCTACTCAACAGTGAATATAAGAAAATGTATGCACTATAGGATAATAGTTACATGATGATGGAATCCATGTACATGAGAGTGCTGTTTTTTTACCCGAGGCAACAACAAGAATGGGATTGACATGGAAGTCTTTGTTCAGAGCAAGGTGCTGGCTATATTAACTTAAGGCACCTTACTGCAATGCAAAGCAAGTTAACTGAACTACCAAAACAAAGGAAGTTAACTGAAGAAACCTCACAGTGGCTGCTGAATTTGTTCCTGGTGTTTACCTGGAGCTGTGGTCTTGTGTCGGCGAATGAACATCTGCTAAAATTGTTTTGCTGTTTCTGAAAAATGAAGGTCAATAGTGAGGGCAACAATACGATTTGTAGACTGTACTAGGAGAAGAAAAATACTATGCTCTGTCACATACCTTGGCCATGTCTGCTGCATATTGTTGCTCGATGAGCTAGAAAAGTTTTCCTTTCTTTTTTCCATCCTGTAGGTGGGTAACATACCTTTTCGACGTTGTCATAAACATTTGAAAGGGTTCACTGGAATCTACAACCATGCCTGAAAGAACAAAATTTGCCATTTGCAAATGTGCAGAGACAATCAGGCATTCTGGCTCGTTCAAACTGCAAAAACAACGAGGCATGGCCATTAGCAACCCATCATCTATGAATTAACGCATAGCTGATAAAAGGCAAAACTAACCATTATATGTTGTATGCAGATATGTCAATTGGTTAATACTCAAGAGTCAAGAACGAGCTAAGCACCAATATCTTCAGAAAGGTTTCTAGCCACTCAGAACTAGCAAACGATACATCAGCAATATTAGGCACCTTAATCATCATCATTAAAAACATCATAACAACTCAAGATTGAAGAAACGATCGTCTCTTTCTCCAAATGGCCGTTTTGGCACTAGAGGAGAAAACAGCCAAGAACAAACAGAGATCAAAGAGAAAATTATTGAGGAGAACGGAAACAAGACGGTGTTAGGGTTTAAGTTTTCGCCAGAGGTCACAGCCGAGCATTTGAGCAGGAGACCCGAAGGTACGGAGTACGGAGGGGTTCGGAGTTTTCTTCTCCAAACCAACTCAGGCCCAGCCTCACGAACCGTTGGATTAAGACGTGCGGCTAGGATCCGAGACAAATGTTGCGACCTGGACCATATGTGTAATTCCTTACAGATAGTGCAGACTCTACTATCAGTTGAGGGAATTGAAGTAAATGCAGTTAACAGATCAGGGCACACCGCTCTTGCCATTGCTGAGCAACTCAACAATGAAGAACTTGTTAACATCTTGAGAGAGGCTGGTGGAGTAACTGCAAAAGAGCAAGTACATCCACCCAATCCGGCAAAGCAACTTAAGCAAACAGTTAGTGATATCAGACATGATGTCCAGTCCCAGATCAAGCAAACTAAACAGACCAAGATGCAAGTCCAGAAAATCAAGAAGAGGCTCGAAAAACTCCACATTGGTGGTCTAAACAATGCCATCAACTCCAATACTGTGGTTGCAGTGCTTATTGCCACTGTCGCCTTTGCTGCCATTTTCACCGTTCCAGGCAATTTTGTGGAAGATATCACTCAGGCACCTCCAGGCATGTCCTTGGGGCAGGCATATGTAGCAAGCAACCCGGCCTTCCTAGTATTTTTGGTCTTTGATGCCTTGGCTCTCTTCATCTCACTTGCTGTCGTCGTCGTCCAGACCTCGCTAATTGTTGTTGAGCAGAAAGCCAAGAGAAGGATGGTCTTTGTGATGAACAAGCTGATGTGGCTGGCATGCCTCTTTATCTCGGTGGCCTTCATAGCACTAACCTATGTTGTTGTCGGGCGCGACGACTGGTGGCTAGCTTGGTGCACAATGGCAATCGGTGCAGTGATCATGCTTACAACTCTTGGTTCCATGTGCTACTGTATCATTGCTCATAGGATGGATGAGAGGAAGATCAGGAAGGCGTCTACAAGCCAATCTCGCTCATGGTCTCAAACAGTTGACTCAGATCCAGATCTACTCAACAGTGAATATAAGAAAATGTATGCACTATAGGATAATAGTTACATGATGATGGAATCCATGTACATGAGAGTGCTGTTTTTTTACCCGAGGCAACAACAAGAATGGGATTGACATGGAAGTCTTTGTTCAGAGCAAGGTGCTGGCTATATTAACTTAAGGCACCTTACTGCAATGCAAAGCAAGTTAACTGAACTACCAAAACAAAGGAAGTTAACTGAAGAAACCTCACAGTGGCTGCTGAATTTGTTCCTGGTGTTTACCTGGAGCTGTGGTCTTGTGTCGGCGAATGAACATCTGCTAAAATTGTTTTGCTGTTTCTGAAAAATGAAGGTCAATAGTGAGGGCAACAATACGATTTGTAGACTGTACTAGGAGAAGAAAAATACTATGCTCTGTCACATACCTTGGACATGTCTGCTGCATGTTGTTGCTCGATGAGCTAGAAAAGTTTTCCTTTCTTTTTTCCATCCTGTAGGTGGGTAACATACCTTTTCGACGTTGTCATAAACATTTGAAAGGGTTCACTGGAATCTACAACCATGCCTGAAAGAACAAAATTTGCCATTTGCAAATGTGCAGAGACAATCAGGCATTCTGGCTCGTTCAAACTGCAAAAACAACGAGGCATGGCCATTAGCAACCCATCATCTATGAATTAACGCATAGCTGATAAAAGGCAAAACTAACCATTATATGTTGTATGCAGATATGTCAATTGGTTAATACTCAAGAGTCAAGAACGAGCTAAGCACCAATATCTTCAGAAACGTTGCAGCAGCAATATTAGGCACCGAAATCATCATTAAAAACATCATAACAACTCAAGATTGAAGAAACGATCGTCTCTTTCTCCAAATGGCCGTTTTGGCACTAGAGGAGAAAACAGCCAAGAACAAACAGAGATCAAAGAGAAAATTATTGAGGAGAACGGAAACAAGACGGTGTTAGGGTTTAAGTTTTCGCCAGAGGTCACAGCCGAGCATTTGAGCAGGAGACCCGAAGGTACGGAGTACGGAGGGGTTCGGAGTTTTCTTCTCCAAACCAACTCAGGCCCAGCCTCACGAACCGTTGGATTAAGACGTGCGGCTAGGATCCGAGACAAATGTTGCGACCTGGACCTGTCGTTCATACGGGCCACGGCCCATGAACCGACTTAAGCCCAGGCAGGATTGCCTTGCCGGCGGCCTCGTCAATATTCTCTCCATTTCAAAATGTTTAACACCGTTGACTTTTTAGCACATGTTTGACCGTTCGTCTTATTCAAAATTTTTTTGTGAAATATATAAAACTATATGCGTACATGAAAGTATATTTAACAATGAATCAAATGATATGAAAAGAATAAATAATTACTTAAATTTTTTGAATAAGGCGAATGGTCAAACACATACTAAAAAGTCAACGGTGTCAAACATTTTGAAACGGAGGGAGTACAAGGAAACGATCTGATGGGGGTACGGAGAAGAAAACTCCTCTGCTTTGGGCACCATCGCCGCCGTGGATGCCTGCATACTTTCTTCTGAAAAACGAGGCCAAAGGTTGATGAATCATCAAATTTCATCTATGGTGATCAAATTGTGTCGTCATATTTCTGCTAAAACTTCAGCCAGATTTTTGTGTATTGGATTTGTGTTAAGATCCATGCTTGAGGTTGGAAGGCCGTTGGACCTGTAGGCTGAGGCTCACGTTTCAGGACACGCATGCATATGCCTCAACTTTGTAAAGTTGAATTTTAGGTGTATATAAACGCAAAGTTCACGCATTTACGTTGTAAATACGCTAAAAATACATATGTAATTTAGGGTAATTTTGAGACTTCCATTGTAAATACATTAAAATTACATAAAAAAAATTAGGGACTTACAATATAAATACTTTTTTTCATGAAAAATATGACGGCACAAATATAAGTAGTCCTGTTCTGTGAAAAAAAAAGGAAAAGGTACTGTACAACAGGCCGGGATCTGTTGGGCTTTTGGGCCGAAGCCCAACTCGCTCTCTGGGTAGAGTACACGTCACCACCCGACTCGTCTCCTCTTTGTCTCTCTGCCCTTTTGCCGTCTTCTCCTCTTCTCTCCAAAGTCCCCCTAAGCAAACCCTTCTCTCTCTCTCTCTCTCTCTTCTCTTACGCTTCGCTCGCGGCCGCTCCTCTCTCTCTCCATCCATCCATCCATGGCGCAGGACGACGCCCCGGACTCCACCACCACCACCTCCTCCTCATCCGCCTCCGCCCCCGCCCCCTCCGCCGCCCGCCTCAACGCCGCCGCCCCGGAGTTCACCCCCCGATCCGCCGCCCACCACCACCACCACCACGCCAACCCTCGCCGCCAGCACCGCGGGGCGGGGTGGGCCTACCACCACCACCAGCAGCACTACCAGCCGCACCACCACCACCAGCACCACCAGCACTGGCAACACTACGGGAGGATGAGGGGGACGCCGCGGCGGGGCGGCGGGAGAAGGGGGATCCGTGAGGATGTGGCTCGTCGGGTCGTCAAGCAGGTAGCGCTCCCCCCCACATGATGGATGATGTGTTTACTGCCTTTGCCATGCTGTTGGTGCTGATTATGAGGTTTGGTTTGGTGTGGAATCTCAAGTTTCAACCGATAAAGCTTGATCTTTTGATCAAAGCAAGGGTTAGATTGGGTCGTCTATGGAGTAGAAATAGGCATGTAGGAAGTGTAGCTTAACCCAGGGATTGCAAGTGAAACGATGGAATTAGTGTGACTTTACACTTCTGTTGATTTGTCTGCAAACTTGATCTTTAGTTACAGATGTATTCACAAGAGGGATGGTGTCTGTAGGTATTTGTTCCTTAAACTTAACTGCTTATTATCTATTATTTTGCTTATTCTTGTATTTCTGGGTTATGAGGATAAACAATATTACTTCACAGATCACTGGCACTGAGGTTGTCCGTCTGTGTTAGTAAGGAGCTAAGGAGGAATCTAAGACGAGAAAAAACAGGGAATATCTGTTAGAGATTGCTATTTTTAGAAAATGCACTGTAATTCTGCACTTCTTTTCT
>CM020185.1:23260242-23285210 GCA_009805545.1 Oryza longistaminata
GTAGGGCGGGGATGGCGGGAAGGGTGCATGTTGTCTTTCCACATGGCGCGGTCTGCTGCATTTACGTGTGTGTGGGGTTTGGGTCGAGTGACGTGTCTCATGCCTGTCAACGAGCAAACATGGAATAACAAGATATGCATGTTTGTGATGTTTGGCAAACATGATGGGCCTCAGTATGATTTATTAGCGACAGGGTGTAAAAACGACAAAACCATATCATGTCGTCTTGCTGAAGCTCGTAATTGCTGCATGCATAGTACCATGAGGAGTTATACTGTTTTCTTTTTTGAGGATAATAACTTAGGAAATAGAAATAGTGCAGCTCTCCATCTATTTTATGATTGTTCCTCTTTGCATCTTTCTGAAGGGGAGAAATGGAGAGAGAAATCAATTCTCTTCTTTTGTATTGTTTACCTTCTGCATCTTTTTACTTTCTTCTTAGTTTACCTTTTCTCTGATCATTGAAAGTATGATATTAACTTTGTCTTATATTGATTCCTTTTTTTGTTGTTTATTAGTGCAATCAAGCTGTTATGGGATGCTTGATTTGCACCTATATAAGTGGTACACCCTTGGTTTGATTGTATTTTAAAACCTTGACAGGTGGAATTTTACTTCAGTGATGTCAATCTGGCTACAACAGAACATTTGATGAAATTCATGATTAGAGATCCAGAGGGATTTGGTGAGTCAACTGTTCAATTTCAAATAGACCGCCTGATTGTGCTTTCCACCTTCCTATTTTCCTTTTGAAATGAGAACCACCATAATGTTTTAGGGTTATTCTCATTTATACCTTAACAAACCTACGACAAAAATCCTTGTCCACCTTCATGTCTATATTTTTCTTTAAATGTTTGGTGCCAGCGATAATTTCAAATTTGTCATGCAATATATGATGATAAAATTCCTGTGAACTACTGCACTACGTATTGCTAATTAGGCTATTTTTAATTGTATTCTACTGATATAGATATCTTTAACCTGGGAATGCATTCTGCCGTATGCATTGATGCACATTGATATTACTGCAGTTATGCATGACTGTTGCACCAGCATTGATGTTTGACAATGTTCTGCTGTAAAAAGACTACTGGCACATCTAGAAATGGGCGAATATTATGTTGAAGCATTCTAATATATTTGCACCTTTTGTTGTACCACTATTGGAATCTGCATATACTTGCTTGATATAACTACTGTTCACCAAACAACAGTTGATACTTTTGAGTTGCATCATATCATTAAGTGGTGTACATGAATTTAGCACATGCTTGCCTACACATGATATTTGTTGACTCATATTTTCTGATGGCATTGACATGTCTTCTGTTTTACAGTGCCAATGTCTGTAGTTGCATCTTTTAGGAAGATCCGGGAGTTAGTTAGTGAGAGATCCGCATTGGCTGCAGTATTGCGGACGTCAGCAGAGCTGGTAAGCATCTTATTTAGGCCCTGTTTGTTTTAGCTTAAGATTATTGTAATCTATATTATTAAATCAGATTACTATAAGCTGGATTATAATAAGCTGCCATAGCATAAGCTGTGAGCTATTTGTTTCTCTAGATTATTGGAGGCATCTAAGGGTAGTGGGTCTTTAGCCACCAATAATTTGGAAAAAGCTCCTCCAGAGGAGATTATTAGATTATACTAATCTGGCTTATAAATCATAATAATCTACTTGTTTGTTTCAGTTTACTCCTAATAATCCAGTTTATAATAATCCTAAGCTGAATCAAATAGGGCCTTAATGACTTCTTAATTTTTTTTCTTTCCGATATGCCTATTCATCCTATTGTTGACACTTGACACAGCCCACCCTTCATTTTAATTAAAGATGCATTATACGTTATGAACCTTTGCTCAGTAAGGAATTATTATATTTAGTAAACAAATTATTTTTTTAATAAGTGCATGAATATAAGCGAATAAACACAAACCTTTTCATCAATCTGTACCATCCTAATTTAAGATTCAGTTTACCAATCTCATTTTCCTCTCATTCTGAATGGCTTCTATTATTCTATACCAAGATCCTAAGACTATAGATCTTCCTATATACAGGTTGTTTCAGATGATGGAAAAAGGGTTAGACGTCGAGTGCTCTTTACTGAGGCGGATGCTGAAGAAGTTCAGGTCAGAATCTAATTAATCAAATAAAATCTATTCATTATATATGTATGGGAACTGAATTTTCTGTTATATGTGTACTCAGTCACGCATTGTTGTTGCTGAAAATTTGCGTGAAGAGCACCGCTATCCAAATCTTATGAAGATTTTCTCAGCTTTTGGGAGGTATGCATCAATGCATGTCTTTGAGCACAAATATATGCCAAATGTGGTGTTGAACACATGATGTTCTATATTGCAGTGTGAAATCAATTCGTACTTGCTATCCACAAGGTGGGATTGATGGTGCTGGAACTTCTACTGGCAAAGCATCAAAGATTGAGATGTTGTTTGCTAATAAGGTAATGTATCATGGTATATCTAACTTCTAAAGGAACACGGAAAGTTTATTAGTTATTGCATATACTTGTTCTAGCTCTGTTAATAAATATTTGACACCATACAAGAATGCGTATTCCAACTTCTTAATACTTTATCACTAATACATTTACTGTTTGGATTGATATGTGCAGATGCTAGCATTAACATGGGATAGTTTCACATTATGGTAGCTTCATATATTCTTATTTAGTGTTTTAAAAAAAAGTTCCACAAGGCTGCTTACAAGGTCGCATACATACAAGGTACAGGTGCCCTAACCTTGTACCGTGTAAGCTGCATATGTGGCCGATTACACCACATAAGCCCTACAAGGTGGGGTGAGTCGGGTGACCACACGAAACCATGTACTGCTTTTTAAAACATTGCTTACTAGTTCATAGATAGAAGTGATGATCAAAAGTTGCATGTTGGTGACCTTGTCCATGTCCGAAATGTCATGCTTGAACAGAGGGATAAGCAATGAAATACTATTTTGAAGGCATTTCAAGTTTCAACACCAGTACCTTGATTTCGTCCCTCATTTTTTTTGGCTTTACTTGCAGGTGCATGCTTTTGTGGAGTATGAAACTGTTGAAGATGCTGAAAAGGCAGTATGTCTTCTTTGATTTCTCTAGCCATTTGTTTTTTTTTTCTAGGAATTATTTTGAGGTGCTTCGGTAGTTGCCATCAACACAATTTAAAGGAACTCTGTTTTTCTGTATACAGGTTTCTGAATTCAGTAGTGGGAGAAGCTGGAGAGATGGGATTAGAGTCCGCTCACTGCTTGGTTGCCTGGTACTTTAACGGACCCTACACAATGCAACTTGTTCTCCCTTAACCATGGACTGATTTTTAAAATGCATTTGCGATTCACAATTGTCCTTTATGCACTACTTGTGTTTCCTGACTAGATCTTAGTCATTAACATTTATATTTCATTAATCGGCAATACTGGGTGGTTTGTTCATTCTTGATTTAGTTACTTCTATATTTAACTGATGGGTAAACATTAGGTGTAAGCTTGTTTTTGGTCATTTCATCATTTATCAACAGATATAGCTCCCAGAAAAACATGTTTGACTAGCTTAGTAAGATTTAACATTCCTACATTACTATGCATGTTATTTTATTTATTTGTAAAATAGAAGATTCTTAAATCGTTAAACATTTGTTTTCATTAATTGTCATTAGAAACAAGCCATGGGTCAAGGAAGAAGAGGTGGAGATGAGGTGGATGCTGCAGACGAAGATGACCCTGAAACAACTGACCATCCACAAGACTACGAAACAGAGGATGCTTCCCAGATTTCAGAAGCACATCTTGATCATCAGGTACTTTAAATGATCCTCTCCTGCTCACCATTATTGTGCGCCAGAATCATCAAGTGTGGATATTATAACGACATGTATAAATTTCATAGGCTGATGATGGCTACCATGACAAAGGCGGGATGAGGCACGGGAGAGGGAGAGGACGTGGTGGAAGAGGGCGCGGCCGTGGTCAGTACTATGGCCATAGCCGGGATGCCAATCATCCAATTGGCACTCCTCCATCGAATCACAGTGCTCTTGCTGATCATCCTTCAAAGCCACCCCCTGGTCCTCGTATGCCGGATGGCACAAGAGGATTTACCATGGGGCGAGGAAAGCCGGTCAATCCTACCAATGCTGTTTAATGGCAGTGGCCATGCCGGTGGCAGCCTGTTGCCCTGTTCCCTCTTGCAAATCTGATACTTGCCTCAGGTTCCAAACCGATGAACGCCGATTACCGTTGATACTATAGTTAGATACAACATGTGTTGGTTCGTTTTGGTGCAAGATTCTGCAGAGAAAAGTTTTACCTGGTACATGCATGTATACTGGTACAGCAGTGGTGCTGGCAATGTGAACATGTCTTTTGATATCTGGATGCTAGTTAATTTAGCAAAATATGTAGATATAGATGAAAAATGAGGTGTCTGATCAATGATCATTTGCAGCGGGATAATTCTGCTCCACAAATCCAAGATACCCAACAGCTGTTTAAAAGCCTTCAACTTGGAAGGCATGCAATTTCAGAGTTGAAACCACATCGGCACCAGATGGCTAATTGGTTATCAAAGCCTTTTTAAGATCACACAAATAGTTTTGTGCGTTACATCATTAAGAAAAAGAAAGGAGTACAAACACGAGAGAAGGCCAGGAAAATGTCTCGTAAAATTGTAGTTCTCACAAAATTATATCAAATGACAAGCTCACTTCGCTTGATTTCCATGCTTTGGCCTCTGCTCTTTCTTCCCGTCTGTTATTCTCATTCCCTTGATCAATGTGGCATCGCCTGCATGACCACGGTTATTGCTGACAGTCACAGCCTTCACCTTATCAGGTAAGCCTTTCTGCTTGCCATCCATGATCTTCTCCTTGGTGCCACTGGTTGCAACTGGTAGGCATGACTGCCTTCTTATCCTGCCAATTTCTACTGTGTCATGTACACCAAATGCCCATGCTTTCGCTGTCGATGGCGTTGTGATCAGATTCTTCGGTGCACAGTAGGGGAGCTCAGGGTTCGTCACTCTCTTGAGTCCATTTGTGCTGCTACCTTGGCTTGCATAGCATCTGTCAGAGTGTTTCTTGGTTGCATTGCAAGTTGCGGTAGGAGCTTTAGGTGAAATTACAGCAACTGCCTTCTGCTTCCTGCTTGTGCTCGTTATGGCTGCAGAAGTTGATCTCTTTTCAATTGTGCAAGGTTGTTTCTTCTCATTGGAGATGGATGGTGCAGACCCTCTGAATATGCTCTTCTTTGATGAAGAGTTAGGTGCAGGAAACATTGATCTTGCCGATGTTTTTGTTGCCTCTGTCTTTCCTGATAGCTGTAATTGATAAAATCAAGATCAAGAGAAGCTCTCTGATGAAGAGACAAAATCTAGAAATGCAGATTGCAATTGAGCAGAAAATCCACTTAGGAGCTCTAAACTCTACTGAAGTAGCATTCGGTATAATTTATGGAGCAAATTAGTATATGTACCCTGGAAGCTGAAGGTTTAACTTGCTGATGAATTGGTAGCTCCTTCTGGAAAACCATTTGAGATGAGTTGGTTTCCATCTCTATGGAAGGAAACAGTGGTGTAGCTGGAGGCGTCTTCAGCCTGAAACAAGCTGTTCTTCTAAAAAAACAGTTCCAGCAACACAAGTATATGATCTAGTAATCTGGATGAATTGAATTCCATCTACCAGTCGTAGTCATGCTTCTCGTCCACTGCTATGAGGAAATCTGTCTTCCCTGACGGAGCTTTGCTCGTGCGGCCACCTATCACAGATTCAGATTCAAAAGAACACAAACACTGCAGTGAGGTCATCCATCTTTGAAGCAATTTGAGTGGGATTTTCAACTGCAAATTTTCATATTGCTAATCAAATGTTCATATTGCTAATCAAGAGATTGTGAATATGTCCATAACATTTCTGACGACACATATAGGAAAAATAGAAACGCAAGAGCCGAAGATGTCACCTTGGATAGCATCAAACTCAACGGATTGCATGGGTTCCAGGAGGTTGATGTCCCTATCTTTTTCACGCTTGTACATCTCCCTGAAGAAAACTACGCTCTCGTCTTTGTCTTGATGTACTGCAGATGGAGATGGGGCGTTAGGCTTGCGCATCCCAGAAATCCTCCTGATGCTGTTCATCTTCAGGAACCAGAGAGATTGGTTTACTGCACGGAAAAAAAAAAGAATGCAAAGATCAGAGCATGGAAGAAGTCACAAACATTACATGAATATTACTACTACTACTACTACTCCTCTAAAGGATCCAAATTTTCCGGCAACTCCAAAGCAACCGCTTTAATCAATTGCATATATCATGGGAAAATATAGTTAATTAGTGGTAATATAGATGGATCGATGCAACCAAATGAGAAACAGTGGTGCAGTTTCGTTTGCTTTTGTCACTCCTTGCTTGCCATTTCTGTTTCTTTTCCCTCTTAGTTACCATCCTTTCATGATAATGGACGATGTGGATGACACTGGACTCTATTGTTGAGAGTCGATCTAATGCAAGTGAAAATCATATTATGCTAAAAAAAAGGCGAAAAGCATAGTAATGCACACCTCACTACCTCAGTTGTTGAGAGTTGATCAGCAGCAGGCCAGGAGGCGAGGAACTGTTAGAATATAGCCCTAAATCTTTCCAAATTCTGTTTCTATAAGTCGGTTATAAAGATAAGAATGTACGGTCCCTATATATACTCGTGTCCGTGATCAATCTAATTATCACTTTGACTCTCATACGCTTTCATGATATCAATCTAATTAACCTCTTTACAGACCTATTCACAAATGAATTGGTGCTTGATCTGATCCCGGCTGCCAAAATAACTTTATATGGAATGGAAGAGAGCAAGTCAAAATACTCTCCACCTTGTATGCACCGTCGTAGCAAGCCCGGGCAGCGTCGTAGTGCTAGATGTCTGAGTGTCGGGATCCGTTGGAGGAGACCCTGTGGAAATTTCTCTATCAGTGCACAATCCCAAATCTTCAGTTCTTCGAGGGAAGTGAGGCCATCCATCCCATCAGGCAACTCTTTGAGGTGTAGGGAGCGCTGCACATGCAGGATCTTCAGCCTAGACAGATCTCCAAGGTTAGGCAGTTCAACCAATCTTGAGCAATGTTCTATCAGCAGCACCTCGAGAGATGCAGGCAACTTGGGGATCTCCTGTAGATTGTTGCAGTATCTTACTCTTAACTTCTCTAGATAGGTCAGCGACATGAATGAGGAACCTCTTCCTTCAAGATTATCGCAGTAATCAATAGTTAGCGATCGAAGGTGAATCAAGCTCGTGAGCTCCTCCACTGGCCAGCACACAAGATAATTGTGCCAAGCAATTTGCAAGTCCTCCACAAAGGCAAAGCATTTCCAGAGCCCAAGATATTTATCGGACAAACCGGACGCAGCTATGAAGCATCTGACATGATATATGCTCAACCTCCGAAGGTTTTCTAGTGGGCATTGGTTTGTCTCGACCTCCAAAGTGGTCACCATGTCAGGTGACGACCTAATACTTAGTTCCACGAGAGATGGCCATGAGCACAACTGCATGCTCACACAAACATCGTTACCAACGTGATAAAGCTTGGACAACGCTGTTAGATGTGCAAGCGAGATCATTTCAAGACTGCAATGTCCATACGTTTTCAGTTTCTTTAGAACCGGGCAGTTTGGAACGCTTGCGAGTTTCGGACAATCGTGGATCTTCAGTATTTCGATCTCCGGAAACGTCGTCAACATATGAGCTTCGCCTGCAGCATTCTCTGCCCATTTCTCCAAATTTGGTAATCCACATAGTTTCATGTACTTCAGCTTTGGGAAAATTTGCAGAGGGATGCTGTGCCCTTCAACTTCCACACCAACATTCTTACACAAAGTGGTCAGATTATCCATACTGGATAAGACCAGACGCTCAAGCGAGACCGATAATTGCACACTCGGTAGATCCTTACATCCTGGACAGTTGGAAATGTGGAGAATTCTCAAGCTCTGAAACATCTGTGGGTCTCTCATCCATTGTGGGATATTCAACCCACTATATCCGTGTAGCTCCAAAACTTTGAGCTTAGCATGAGGCCTAAGCGAATCCAACACTTCTTCCTCATTGCACACACTGTTTTCAGGCATGTATTTTTCATCACGGCCCCAATACAGTACTAGTTCACTAAGATCTTTCTCATGGAGATTGGCTTCTTCTCCATTTTCCCTGCTATATATTTTTCTCAAATTGTACAGTTCCAACCTGTTGGCAAGGTGACGTAAGCGTTTGATCTCCTTGATTTCACGACCAGCTTCGATGTCCACAATAATTGTTGTTAGCGTGCGAAGATTGTTCAATAGATTAATATTTGGCGGCATCTTCTCCAAATTACCACATCCGAAAAGATAAAGATGCATCAGCTTCCTCATTGCACTCATACTTTCTGGTAAATATTTTAGATTACGGCAATTGTTGAGCCTCAATGTCTGTAAGTTATACGACATGGATACTGAATCCGGCAATCTGACAATGCAAGTTTCAGAAAGATCAAGATACCGTAGGTGTCTTTCATTTATGAGCTGCTGATACATAATAGAGCAATTAAACGCTCTTATCGACAAATACCTGAACTCCTCGATATGATTGTATGACCCTAATTGCACTATCAAAGAGCGCAGAGATGTTGTGCCTTTGAATGGCTCCATCATCATTTCTTGTGATTTATACCATTGCACTACCATGTTACGGACATCTATTGCTGACTCTTTCTCATGACTCAATTCTTTTGTTGTACTAGCACATTGGTCTGTAACATCTCTTGCTAGGTCATGCATTAAGTCATTCATTTTACAAAAAACTACTGAATCGTCACAGTAATAATGTCTTTTCTTCGTTTCCACATCTTGGAGGAATGATCTCCACACCAAATCATGGAAGATGAATTCTCCTTTATGTATCAAATCCACATTCCCATCTTCTTGAACAAAGCCATTGGCTATCCATAGTTGGATTAGTTTGTCCTTCTCCATATCACAACCTTTGGGGAAAACTGCACAGAATGCAAAACACTGCTTCATTTCAGATGGTAAGTGCCTGTAGCTTAAATTCAGTATGTCTAGGACATCACTCTTGCTTTGGACCCTGACCACAATATTACTTTCCGCAATGGTCTCCCATTCTGAGACCAATTGCTTTGAACTCATTAGGCCACCCATCGTCTTCAGAGCAAGAGGCAGTCCACTGCATTTCTTGATAATAAGCTTGCCAATGGTGACCAGTGCTGCCTCCTCATTTACTTCTCTACTGAATGCTTTCTTTGAGAATAATTCCCATGAATCATCATCATTCAGACATGCTAGCTCATGGGATCCCATGGTGCCCATTATAGATGCTACTCGTTGGCTCCGAGTTGTGACTACTATAACACTTCCATGACCACCAACAGAGGATAGGATTGGCTTCAGGTCGTCCTCCCACTTCTTCTCATCCTCATTCCATACATTGTCAAGCACAAGCAAAAACCTTCTCTGGTCAATGACGCTTCGCAGTTCTCTTCTCAACTGCTCAATGGTGTTGAGCAGTTGGTATCTTGTATTTGTAGCCAATTCAACGATGGATTTCAAAAGGGGAACAGCTTCAAAATTCTCTGAAACACAGTGCCACATCTTCAGCTGGAAATGATCACGTACCCTCGTGTCGTTGTACACCATCTTGGCGAACGTCGTCTTGCCTGAACCCCCGATCCCGACGACAGGGAGAACCTGCAATCTCTTCTCATCTCGCTGATCCAGCAACAGCTTAACCATCACCTCCTTGTCGTCGTCTCTTCCAACAATGTCACTTTGATTCATCCAGTGCAGCAGAATGCATCTGGATATAAGAAGGTTTCAGTTCTTGTTGTGATTCTGTGTGATCCACTGACAAGCCAAGCTCGTTCATCTGTTCGACCAGCTTGTTCATCTTCTCGAGGACATTGCTCAGCTTCTTGCTCATGGTTACACGGAACAGGAGTGGGTTGTGCCGCGTGGTGAAGTAGCCGAGTACCTTGCCGGCGCCGACCTCGGCGTCGCGGCGCAGCGCCTCGTAGCGGAAGTCGTCGAGGACGTCGTCGGCGTCGTAGGCGGCGGCGTTGAGATCCTTCATCCAGCGCCTGACGGCGAGGTTGGTCTCGCTCTTCGCCTCGGCGTCGGCCAGCGCGCGCTGGAGGCCAGCAGCTGGCGTTGCAGCTTGCGGCGGTCGTCGTCGACGGCGCCGCACGCGCCGGTGACGCTCTGGACGAGTGCGTCGGCTGCCTTCGCCGCCACCCCGCGCACCATGGGGAGGATCAGCGATTCCGCCATGGCTCTATGCTGTTCACTAATCACTAATCAGTGATTTCACTAATTAGCTTAGCTGCAACTTCTCTCGCTTTCTCTCTGGCTGTGTTTGCTTGATCGATGCGCGAAGGAAAACAAAGAGGCAGTTTATATTTTTGGCTGTCACAGTCTTCGATTGTTCATTTGAATTAATCGAGCATGTTGATAGTTGACTTTTTTTTTTCACATTGTCACATTCAAATCTTAGTTTCTTTGTGGGTTGACATATTGGTAGTTGCCAGTTTTTTCAGCTGATTGCACTAGCTTTTTGTTCCTTCTGATTAGTCCCGTCACAGAGATACCATGTTCTATCTTGATGTAGACTACTTAAATGGAGTATTGTCTACTTCCGTTGTAGAAGAAAAAGAAAAACCATGTACTCTATATGATCTCAGGCTTTATGAATAGCCAATAATAACAAGAATTTCAACGCCCCGTTTGCGATGCAACACGATTTGCAAACGTCATCGTAACACGCAACAACCCACAGAAGGAGAACTCACCAAGGAATGGCTCAGAATCAACCAGTTATGCATGACATGATAACCACATATTCAATCACCAACTGCATATCGGCTTAATTACAGCCCAGCATGCACCTGGTTTCGATGAATGAAATCGACATCGATGAGCTTCGAGCAATCGGGTAGATCGCCGGTGGTTCAGAAATCAGAAATACACAGCGATAGCGATGTCGATGACAGGAGAAGACTCTGAAAATTACAGAAACCAGACACCCTAAAATCCTAGAGAAATCTGAACTTCTGAAGAGTCTGAAACTCTGAACTTTTTGCGAACTTCTGAAGGATAAGGGCCGTCCGATCTGATTCAGACGGTTAAGATACTCGGAAAATTCAACACTTGTCCACGAATTTTTGCGAGAAACCCCCTCCTAGTATATTGTCTTCTCGTTCCAAGTCCTCGTCTCCATCCCCATCCCCTCGCCGCGTCCTGCCTGCCCGGACTTCTCCGCCGGATTGGCCTTGCCGGCGACGGCCTAGTAGCTTCAATGTTGGGTTCGTCTGCCGCCGCGCTGGATCCGCCGACGCCGATGGCTTCCGTACGGGGCAGTGGTGCTCTCCGGCACCCGCGGCATGCGAGCGGAAACCTGCGGTGGTCCGAGGGTTCCCGAGGTGAACTAGGGGTCGCGGCACGAGCCCTGGCGGAAGCTCATTGAGATGCTCGGTGATGAAGAGGCGGAGAGGATTTCTCACCGTTGGTACCTCCTCCTCCTCCTCCCACCTCTACTCCTGCTGCTTCTTTGTCGTATTACAAGTTCACGGTTCCTAGGGTTTGGACGCCATTTACTTTCCTGCAGCGGTTTCTAGGATTTGTTCGCGATTTGTTTTCCTGCAGCGATTTTTAGGGTTTGGATGCGACTTTGATGTTGTTGTCAAAAGATTGGAAGGGTTGCATCCGATGGTATTAAGGAGACTCGTTCTGTATTTATGTTTAAGGTTTGCATATGACGTTAGAATGGGAGAATTAGGAGGATTTCTATAAGATTTTAGGGTGCTTGTTTTGAGTGGTTTTACCATGTTTACTTGTTTGCTGGTTTACTTTATAGACCCTTTGCTGTTTTTCAGGACGTATGCTTGCAAAACTATGATGGCTAGTTGCAATTTGGGATTGTTTTTGTGTTTTACAATCTAAATGGAATGCAAATAAATTCTATGCTCAGACTATGTATCTTTTGGGCTGTGTATATCCTGTGGGATGTAGAGGTAGGGTTTTAATCCATTATCTAAAAAAAATTATATGTATAAATTCGAAGCAAATGCAGTGTTTGGTAATGGTGATGTCTAGCTCAATCTTCAGACGGCATATGGATTCATTGACTGCAATCTGTGATCTTTACCATTTTTATTGGTTGAGCAAGCAATGGTTAACATTTAGCACTACTGATCTAGGTTCAAAGGTGAGGGACTGATAGCCCTTGGATTGCGCATCATGTGTGAGTTGTTCACTGCTATCCACCTATCACAGATTCAGATTCAGAGGAACACAAACATTAGATTTACATAATGAGTAAATTCACGGTCCTTGAGAGGTACCATATTTTACACTAGAAAAATATGGTATCTCCCCAATGACCGTAAAATCACTCTTACATAATCCAAGGAGGAGAAGGGGAAAAAAAGAAAAGAGGCAGTGCATGTAGGCAGACCTTAGTTGAGAGTTGAGCAGCAAGGCAGGACTCTCTTTGCAAACCCCTTGTTGGGTCTTTCTTCTATGAAGTCTCTGTTCAGACATGGAATATTAGAGACATACTCCCAGTACTCCCCTCCTCTTCTGCATCGCTTATCTAACTTGTGGCTTCCTAGTGTCATTAGCTTCCTGAGGTTTGGCAGTCGCTGAAGAAGACTCTGTGGCAGTGTCTCTACCCCAGGGCACTGCCGAACACATAGTTCCTGAAGACCAGTGAGGCCATCCATAACATCAGGCAAATTTCTCAGACTTGAGCAAGAAAATAATGTGAGATCTCTCAACTTGGCAAGTCTTGCAAGATTTGGTGGCAGAGACACCAAAGAAGTGCATTCATTAATGCATAGTATCTCCAGTGAAGCAGGGAGCTTGGGAATCTCTAATAAGTTATTGCAAAATTCTATGTACAACTTTTCCAGACCAGACGGGAATAAGGATTCTTCTGATGATGAACTGGTCAGATTCTTGCAATAACTAAATCTTACACAACGAAGGGAATTCAAGCCACAGAGCTCCTTCACAGGCCAATGGACAAGATCGTCGCATAATATTATCGACAATTCTTCCACAAATGCAAAGCAATCCCAGAAACCAAAGGGCCAGTTTGACGAATTAGGTGAGAAGAAACAACTAGAATACCGAATGCTCAGCTTCCGAATTGATTCCAGAGGGGGCATGGTCGTCTGCTGCTCATCTGGGAGAAGCGAGTTCCCTAAAGAGGCTAGCGCTAATGTCACAAGAGATGGCCAGGAGCGTATTGGTATTACCTGCAAATCCTTAGAAACACTCCAGTCACCAACATAGTTGAGTTGGGAAAGTTCTGCAAGATGGCTGAGTGAGTTCAGTGCAATTCTGCACTGGAATATATCCAGCTCTCGTAGGATAGGAGCTTTTGGAATATTCACTAGCTTTGGACAATTGTAAATTTTTAATTCTTTGAGCTCAGGGAACATCACCGATGTTACTTCATTGTCCATCCATTTCTCCAAGTTAGGTAAGTAATATAAATGCATCTTCTTCAGCTTTGGAAAAATTTCCAGGGAACCATTGCATCCTGGAACAGCCATGTCAATGCCACTAGATAATGTGGTCAAATTATCCAAACGAGATAAAGACAGGGACTCAAGAGAGACAGACTGCCATAACGGTGGTAGATCCTTACATCTCCAGCACTCAGACATGTGAAGTTCTTTTAGGCATAGGAAAATTTGGGGGGTTTTCATCCATGATGACATTTCAATATGACCAGAGCCCCATACCCGCAATGTTTCAAGCCTGCTAGGAGGTAAAGAGAACTCTAATATCTCCTTTTTGTTGTTAACAACACCGATATCAAAGTCACGGCCACTGTGCTCGAATATATCATGACACCAGTGCAACAACAACTCAGTTACATTTTCTTGGATATGGAGATTGGCTTCTCTTGCATTTGACCCACTTTGTATAGCTTTCAGATTAAACAGTTCTAGTCGGCCACCTAGATGATGCAAGTCTTTCAGTTCTTCAAGCCCACATCCATCTTTGGTATCCACAACAAATGTGGTAAGAGTCCGGAGGTTCTTTAGCTGACCAATTCTTGGTGGCATGCGTTTCAAGCTATGACAACCAACAAGATAAAGGTGCCTGAGCTTGCTCATAAATCTCATACCCTCTGGTAAATGCTGAAGTTTCTCCCAACCATTTAACCTCAAAGTTTGCAAGCTGTATAACATACATATTGAATCAGGTAAATTTTCTAGCTTACTAGAATGAGAAAGATCAAGGTATCGTAAATGTGTTATACTTGCTAATGCCTTTGGAGAAACATTCAATTTATCATTATGCAATGCTCGTAAAGACGTCAAGTTTAATCTCTTGATATTTCTGGGTAGTGGTGATGATTTTGACCAATATGGTGACAATAATGTGTGAAGAGGTCCCACATGTTTAAATAATTCACTGTTCTCTTGCAACTTGGCACTTGACATCAGATGGCGGACATCTTTCATTGAGGCTTTTTGCTGGTTCAGGTCTTGCGCATCAACACATTCCTCTGTGACAGATTTTGCTAGATCATGCATTAGATCATGCATGTAGCATGTAATTGACTTGTAAGTCTGTTTAATCCCGACATGAAAACTTTCTACCTTTACATCTTGAAAGAAGGACCTCCACACTAGCTCATTGAAAACAAACTGTCCTCTCTCTTCCAAATCCATCATCCCCTCCTCTTGGATAAAGTTATTCGCTATCCAGAGCTGGACCAACTTGTCCCTCTCCATCTGGTAGTCCTTTGGGAAGATTGCACAAAAGGCAAAACATTGCTTCATTTCAAGTGGTAAGTGCCTATAGCTCAGTTTTAGTATGGATAGGATCTCATTTGTAGTCCCAACATCCTCCCAACTCTTGCTTCCTGCAATAGCTTCCCATTCCTGGATTCGCTTCTTGGAACTCATAAGGCCTCCCATTGTCTTCAGAGCAAGAGGTAACCCTTTGCACTTCTTGACAATACGATTGCCAATCTCTGCAAACTCTGGCTCCTCCTCCTCTTCTTTACTGAATGCTTTCTTCCGGAATAATTCCCATGAATCATCTTGGTTTAAGTATGATAGCGTGTAAGCAGGAACTGTGCCCATTATGGATGCTACCCGCTGGCTCCGAGTTGTGACAAGTACTACACTTCCTGGAGCACCAGCAGAATGCAGCAATGGCCTCAGCTCCTCCCATTTATGTTCCTCCTCATTCCAAACATCATCAAGAACAAGTAGATACCTTTTGCGGCCTACCACCTCATGTAGACGGCTGCGCAATAGTTCGATTCTGTCTGGCAAGGTGCAATTTCCCCTGGTAGCCAATTCAATAATGGATCTGACTAGAGAAACAACATTGAAATCATCTGAGACACAGAGCCACATGGGCAACTCAAAGCGTTGTTGAACCCTTGTGTCGTTGTACACCATCTTCGCAAGTGTGGTCTTGCCCAATCCCCCCATCCCTACGATGGGTAGCACCTCAACCATCCGCCTGGATCGCTGCTCAAGTAACAAATTCACCACCATCTCCTTGTCGTCGTCTCTGCCAACGATCTCCATCAAGCTATCGAGGCCGGAGTGCGTCTGAGGATGGATCACAGGTACTGTTGCCTGATCTGCACGCTCCACTAGACCAAACTTGTTCATCTCTTCAACCAGCTCGTTGATCTTCTTGAGGACACTGTTCAGCTTCTTGCTCATGGCAACACGGAACAGGAGGGGGCTGTGCGGCGTGAAGTAGCCGAGTACCTTGCCGGTGGTGGAGTCGCCGATCTGGGCGTCGCGGCGCAGTGCCTCGTAGTGGAAGTCGTCGAGGACGTCGTCGGCCTCGTACGCGACGGCCTTGAGGTCCTTCATCCACCTCTTCACGGCGGGGCTGGTCTCGCTCTTCGCCTCGGCGTCGGACAGCTTGCACTGGACGGCCAGAAGCTGGCGCTCCAGCTTGTGGCGATCGCCGTCGACGCCGCACATGCGAGTGACGCTCTGGACGAGCGCGCCGGCCGCCTTGCCGACCACCCCGCGCACCACCGGGAGGAGCAGCGATTCTGCCATGCTTCTACCACTACTCAGCTCGCACTAGCTGACAGTGACAACGGGCCTTCTTTACTTCTGTGCTGTCTCTGTCTATCTCAGGATATCTGATTGCTGGATGTGCGAAGGAAATTAGTAGCGAATAAGACTGTCTCCGACAAGTGACCCATAAGGGCACCCAAACCCAAAATGGGTCTCCGATAGTACTATTTCAGCCTCCAACAGAGTACCTATACAGAAGACCTATTTTGCGTGCTATAAGAGACATAACCTAAATCTGAGTATCCTCTCTCCTGAAGACCTATTTGCAGTAAGGGTTCTCTTTTAGGTCTTATTGTTGGAGAAGACTAAAAATAGGTATTGAACTCTTTGACTGTAGCGCTATGCAAACGTGAAATGGGTCTTGTATTTTGGGTTTCATTGTTGGAGATAGCCTAAGAGGACGAGTGATCGATGATCTGAATCGTAATGTAAGTCAAGGCAAAGTCAAGGTGATAGTATTATTTTGGCAAAATTATTTTTGGCCGTCCAGCTAGCCTGGCTAAGCACGCTTTACTACTGTTGTTATATACTCCCTCTGTTTCGAAATGTTTAACGCCGTTGACTTTTTAGCACATGTTTGACCGTTCGTCTTTTTCAAAAAATTTAAGTAATTATTAATTCTTTTCCTATCATTTGATTCATTGTTAAATATATTTTTATGTAGGCATATAATTTTACATATTTTACAAAAAGTTTTTGAATAAGACGAACGGTCAAACATGCACCGGCGGATCCGTAGGGTGGTCCGGGTGGTCCCAAAAAATTTGCGGCGCAACTAGGTAGTATAAGTTTCTTTAAAAAAAAGAAAAGAAAAAACTTGTACGATACCAGATCAGACCGAAGCGCCAGCGTCAAGACTCGAGCGACGAGCCGTCTTCCTTCTAGCGATCAAAACAATCACGCCTTGTTTTCCGCCGCAAGATTGGTGGGCAGGAGCATGACCGCGAGCGCTGATCGAGCGAGATAGAGATCGAGTCCGCGACTCCGCAACGGCGTCTCTGCCCTCCGCGCCATGACCGCGATGGCGCGACTGCTCTGTCCTCTCGACTCACTCATTCGATTTTTGATGACCTGATCGTCGACCGTCATCGCCGGACGCCGGCTCGCCACTTCGGCGAATCAGCCTTCAGCGCTTCTGTTCAGTGGCATGCCGCGTGTGTCATGGCCGGTTCGTCGGCGCCGGCCGCCGGGATCAGCGATTTCTTTTTCTGTTCGGCGTCCAGACTCCAGGACTCCAGCAGCGTGCAGGCGGCAGGCATGTGGCTGTGATGCCGTGTGGGTGTGGCAGGTATTTAGGATTTTAGGTCTTGAACTTGTGTTGTTTTTTCTTCAATTTTCATATTTAACTTTTAAAACTTGTGAATTTGATACTAAATTGTATTATTGTATTGTAGATTGCATAAAAAAGATGAAGATATTGCAGGATGTTTTCATTCATTAAGCGGGATGTTTTTCTTCAAAGTGAATGAAGAAAATATAATGGACACTTTCATGGCCACTGTTAGAAGAAGTAGACCTTATAAAAAGTAGTAGTATGGTAATTTTCTTCAAACTTTTCTAGCCATATAAACTTGTTTAAGTCTGAATTTTACTAATTAATTGCTAATTTATATATGTTTTAAGATGTCTTATTAATATATATAACATGGTGCACTTTTGGTCTATTTTATTATTTTGTATTTGTAATATATATATTACCATCATTACATTTTTTCACATTTATAGTGTTTATTTTTGTTAAGTCGGACCACCTATATCATAAATCCTAGATACGCCGCTGCAAACATGTGCTAAAAAGTCAACGGTGTCAAATATTTCGAAACGGAGGGAGTATAAAAGAATGGAAAGCAGTAAAGCACGCTTGGTTGAATGGACACGGCGATGCCTTGTCTTGCTCCGAAATTCCTACTGATGATGATAAGCAAGTACTAGTGTACTCCTAATCAGCTAGCTAGGCGCACTTGTTTTTAGGAGGAAATGCTAGATCACCGTAAAAGTTGTCTTTTACAGTACTTATTTGCACCGGAAAAATCAAAAGAAGAGAGTGAAAAGCTTCAATGAATATATATATCACGTCGATTCCCCCCGCAAAATCAATACGAAGATTTGGCTGCCAGATTGACACGAAATCATCGACCTACAGACAAGACGACGCAGAATGCTGCAAGTGCAAGCAAGTCTGTAGTTGAGGCATTTCTACAAGCACCTTACGTGCACGAACGCGGCGCGCCTGAAGTCCCACGGGAGCGGGGCGATGATGATGATGAGGGAGAGTAAGAGGCTAGGGAGAGGGCGTGACCTGAGCGAGGGATGAGGAGGGGCTCCATGTCGTGTGCTCGCTCGCCGTCGCCATCGCCGCCGCCGCCGCGGCGGGAACGCGCCGATCGATGGGATGCCGGATGCGAGTAAGCGACCAGCAAAGGCCGCGTGAGATGAGCTAATGGAGCCTGAAAACATTGGAAATTATAGAACTGAACTGTTGACGTTGGGCCTAATCCTCCTCTCTTCGGCTCGGCCCAAGCCTTCTCCTCTTTCCCTCTCCCAGAACAGTGCGTGCTTCGATGGTTGTGATTCTCCGGCTCGTGGATGCTCCTGGCCAGACTGGCAAGGAACTCCGCCGCAAAATCTCAGGAGACGTGGAAGCCATGGCTAGTATGGAGAGGATTCTAGGTTGCCAAGGATGTGGGCTCGGATCGTTCCATGATAGCTCCCTGTTTATGCAAGCATTGGACATCTACACACGAATGCACGAGCACACGCTTTCTAACATTGCGACGAGGGAATATTTCATTGAGAAATTGCTGCTCATCTTCACTCACCAAGTTCATAAGGAGGCCAACATCATTTTTGGGTTGGCAGTGGTAGGCGAAAAGCTTGCGACGCTATGTTCCTATGGCAAAGCAAATGCCAAGATAATCTTGCAAGTGAAAGATGATGTCGTTGGTGATCTCACAAAAATACTAGTACAAGACAGATACCCCAAGGAATACAGAATAAGCGCCGCGAAAATCCTCGAGCAGCTGTGTGTTCATCACACTGATGATGATGAATATATCCAGAGCCTCAAGGAAGCCTTGAAGGTTAAGAGTCCAGAGGTATACTCTGTTTGAGGCAAGAAAAGAAACACTTGCTTTATTTTTTTATCAGCATCATATATAGGTTGATAATTAGTCTTCTGATGGATCGTTACGCTTGTCATACTGAAGATAAACATAATGTTGCAGGTGCTTGTGAGAACACTTCGTGCCGAATCTGCGGACAGACAAATGCTGGCGGCAGTTTTATCTCTGATTGTGACGATGACACGAAACTTAATGGATGCTGAAGATTTGCCTCCACTTATCGATGCAATTAACAGGGAAGCCAACGGCTTCAGCATCTTAGCGGAGCTCCAATCGATGGTCACAAAGCTGTCAATGAAGAGTAAGGTGACTATAGTGAACAGACTGAACGAATTGAAGCTTATCACTGAGATATTCATACTAATCGTTAGACATGGAGGCCGTTACACCGTAGAAGAAGCAGAGAACTTGATGAAATCACTGTGGAAGGCTGCGAGGAACATGTCGGAAATTGAGGACATCATGGTTATCTCTGGCTGTAGCAGCAGCCTAAAGACTCTTGGTTCCCTTGTGAAAGAAGCTGAGGAACTCCTGCCTAGAGAGAGGGCATCCGAAATGGAAGTGATAATTGAGCATCCTAGCTGTGTCAATCGAAATCAGATAAATTAAATCGTACATAATCTGTATTATTTTAATCCATACCCTCATTGGAAAACTGTGTGCCGGGGAAATCTGATAATCGATCTGAAAACCGAAATTAAACATTACTCGTGCCGGCCAGTAATAAAATCAAAGTGAAAATCGGCCTTTAATCAGCTGAGGCCAATGTATAGTATTTTTTTCTTACACTTCTGTACATTCCATTTTGCTGCTCTTCTCTTCTTTTTTTCTACTCTTTCCCAATCATGTAACAATGTAACTTATCATTTCTATCAATGAAATGGCTATAAGGTAGAGCTGGCTCTACGTCCTTATGTTTACTCGTGCATTTGTAGAACATCTTTTTTTTTTTGGGTTCCTCTCTCTGGCAAGCTGAGTGTCACATGCCCTGCATTCACGGTGTTGATGTTAAGCCTCTTCCCATTCATCTTATTCAGTCAGTGGTACAATAGGCAAGATGACGTGGAAACTGCGTCCAGTCAGCAGACCGCACAGCCAAAATCGCCAGCTTATATAATTAGGGGACGTTTTACAGTGCCCCCCACTTAAGCGTGTAGTAGTGTAGTAGGATTATATCTGACCACTGATTGTCATGGGCATTTTAGTCTTCAGTGGAAGGGTATATCGGTAATTTTGCGTTCGCACAGTATTCCTCATCGTTACTCCCGATCCCCAGGACCCCCACCATCTGTTTGCCGCCTCCATCGCCCCCCTCATCCACCAAAACCGCGAGCGCGCCGCCCCTCCACCAGAGCCCGAGCGCTCCGCCGGTGCCGCTGCCACGCCGGCCCTCCACCGGAGCGCCGAAAAGCCCTCGTCGTCCCCCTCCACTCCCGTCCACCTTAGTCATCAGAGTCCGGCGCCGACGAACCACGCGGCCCCTGGCGCTTCATTTCCCCTCGCCGGCCCCTTCGCTTTCCCCCGCCGGACACCTCACTGCCCCACGCCGGGATTCTCGGTGATCTCCCCAACGGCCGCCTGCCCTCGTTTTGCATGGAGTCGCCGACCTTCGTCTGATTTGGAATCGGAGTCGTTGCCACCTCTCCATTTTTATTCAGGTAATGCAGCAGCTGCTCAGCAAAAAACTTTAGGAAGGCTTCTTTTTGAGCAATATTATTCATTTCCCTAATCGATTAATTACCGTCCTAGTTTAAGCTCTTAAGGATTTGCTAGCTGCCATGGAATAGAGAAAGACAGGTCTGAAGTATTTGCTATCGATTAGAGGAATACATGATTGTTTGAATGGTGTTTGATCTTTGCTGCGATTACATAAAGACAATAATGTTTGAATGGTGTGAACTGTGCTAGATTAAATTTGATGCTACATATGCTATTAGATTGGAGTTATTAGCAGTAAACTTATAACTTGATGTTATTTATGAAAACAGAAATTGTCAGATTCACAATGGAGTGTAATCATTCGATTATTGGGAATGTAGTTGTGTTATAAATCTATATATGGGTATAATTAATTGGTTATAGGAAATTAACCCTGAACTTACCTGATCAGGTGCATATATGTAGCCCTTAAACTGTGATTTACTGTATACTTCTGCCATCACTGGAATCTAAATTGGTCTGCAAGCTTGTGAGATCTGACTTGCTTGTGAGTGGGGCTGTGCATGCAAATCAGGATGCAAACAGATTAATTGATTAATGTTGAGCCCTTGCTTCGACTGGCTGTCATTTTTTTATTTTCGTTCCATGATAGTGTTCAATTACTTTTCTGAAATGTTATAATATTTTAAAAATTGTGGCATCAAGTGCTGATTTTAACATACTTTGCAGCTAGTTAAGATGGCTGGTATCTTCAGTGATTGTATATGGAGGCAACAAGAGGTGTGGTGTGGGAAGATGTTTTGATGCGCCGGCCGCCTCTCTGCCCTCCCCAGGTTGCGTCGGTGCTCTCCTCTCGCTGCCCTCCCCGCCGGGAAATTTAACTATTTGCCACTCTTGTGACATGGTAATTAACGATTTGCCACACCGTGTCTATGACATGTGGACCTAGTGGCAAATCATTAAGCACCACTCGTAAGAGTGGCAAATAGTTAAAAGCCCTCTCCCCGCCGGCTGCCTCTCCGCTCTCCCCCGGCCCTCGTCGCTGCAGCAGATGAACAGTTGATATTGCCATCTCTGAATTCATTGTCGCATGGAAATCAGTTGATGTTGAGAATCTCCGCGAGGAGAAGAAATGAAGTGTTTTGCTTTGGTTTCGAATTCGTTGCAGTTTCTGTGATTCAGATTTTCAGTATTACAGAAGGCATGGAAGTGCATGGAAGTCTAGTCGTACTGAAAATTGCATTCGTGGCTCATATTTTGTTCTTCATGATTACACCTTGAGATTTTTGTACCCTCAAATTTAACCCTAGAAGAAATAAAAGGGTAAGGTAGTTTAAATGTAATAGATCACAATTTTGACAGTACTGGATATTGCATTGCTAGCTTATAATTTTCCCCCCTTCAGTTCATTGCCCTGTATTTTCAAAACCCATGGAAATTGAATTTCAGTGCTATGAATTCTCTTCTAAAAACAGAATCTAATATGCATTTCACTAACTTTTGCGCTGACATTTTTTTTACCGAAACGGATGGCAGGAGCTTTGGCCATTCATTTCAGATGGACCGGGAATAAAACTGTAAACTTTTAACTTTTGTTTGTCTGTTTCATGAAACTGGGAAATGCACATCTTCATGCGAAATTAAGAGGAGGAGAAAAAAATCGCGGCAAGAAACAATGGCACAGCCTGGAAGGCTGGAACTAATGCTCTGTTGATCTCAACACTGTTTGTAGTTCAGCAATGTCCAGGAGCTAACTAATCCATGAAATTATTGTTCACACGCGAACGCTGGTAATCAGTAGCGATCTGGTCGAAGATCAAAAAAAAAAATTTATAGCGATCTGCCGCCGCCGGCCTTTCCTCACGCCGCCGCAGACGCTCCAGCTTTGCACTGGACGACAAGCAGCTCCGCTCCACTTCCGGCGGTCGCCATCGACGCCGCACATCGGGTGACGTCTCTGACGAACGCGCCGGCGCCTTGCCGACCCCCGCGGCACCACCGGAGGAGCGCGATTCTGGGCCATGCTTCACGCACTACTCAGCTCGCACTAGCTGACAGTAGACAACGGGCTTCTTTACTTACTGTGCTGTCTCTGTCAATCTCAGGATATTTGGTCAACAAAAATTCAGATATCTGATTGTGGATGTGCGAAGGAAATCTAGTCAGCGATAAGAGGACGAGTGATCGATGATCTGAATCGTAATGCAAGTCAAGGAAAAGTTTCAAGGTGATAGGATTATTTTTGGCCGTCCAGCTACCTGGCTAAGCAACGCTTCACTACTGCCCTTCCAAGAAAAAGGATGAAAAACACCGCTTTACTACTGTGTTATACACAAAAGAATGGAAAGCAGTAAAGCACGATTGGGTTGAATGGACACGGCGATGCCTTTGTCTTGCTCCGAATTCCTACTGATGAATGATGAGTCAACTTACTATGTGTACTCCTAATCAGCTAGGTGCAACTTGTTAGGAGGAAATGCTGATCACCGTAAAGTTTGTATTTTACAATACTTATTTGCACCCGAAAAATCAAATAGAAGAGAGTGAAAAGCTTCAATGAATATATATCACGTCGCTCCCCCACGCAAAATCAATACCAAGCTTTGGCTGCCAGATTGACACGAACTATCGACCCTATAGCCAAGACGAACGCAGAAAACTGCTGCAAGTGTCAAAAGGGCAAGTCTCTAGTTGAGCGGCTTGAGGCATTTCGTACAAGCACCTTCACCGTGAACACTAAACTGCGTCGCGCGAGTTCACTGGAATGCGACCCACGGAAGCGGGGCGATTTATGACGTCATGAGGCACGAGTTAGCAGTGACATTAGAGCGCGTAGAAATTGGGCGTAGACAATCGTGTATGTCGACGGGCGAGAGAAATGAGCAAGGGTGCATTGTCTCAAAGGCTGTGTGGCTCCGTACACTCGCGCTCTCCGTACGCCAATCGAGGCCTGCCGGCCCGCACGACCGTGAGACTGGCGAACGGCGCCGATCGGATTGGGAATGCCCGGCGTAGTGCTCTCGTTGGTAAGCGGCTTAGCAACAAGAGACTTAGGTACGAAGATTGCAGCCTATTGGATCGGCCTTCTTATATATGCATTTTGGAAAATTGAGTCTAGGACGGAACTTTTGACCGTTGGCAGAGACCGACCTCGAGTCTCTTACGGACTCACGGGGCTCCCATATCCATATCATTACACTCGGATCTTTACATCGCCCTCGGTCATGTAACCCGGAGATAAGCCAGTGGAGCCTAAGAACTGATCTCGAGTTTCTCGTGTCTTGCAAATTTAGTGTAGGAAACCCATCTTTCCGGGGCCGGGAGTCTTAAGGTACTCGATACGATCCCTCACACAATTCGCACACGCCGAAATCTCCACAGCCCTAGACCGTTAGACATAGCACACCAGTAGATAGAAAACAGAAATCACACGATAAAAACGACAGCTCTACAGTTGCACAGGGGAAAGCGGTGCGGTCGAAGATGATGCGCAGTCGGAGGTTTCCAATTACTGCTCACGAGTGACTACGAGGCGCGGTGCCTTCGAGGCCCTCGCTTGAACCCTCATCTGCACCTTTCTCCGATTGGGACTTACCGATGTCTGGAAGCTCTAGACTCCTTTGAGTAGGTAGATGACACGGACGTGAAAGTGGTCAAGGATGGTTTGTGTCTGGGATGGCACTGTCACCCGTAGCGCACCCGCATGCTACTCGCCGTTCCCACTACTAAGCGCCAGTGTTGAGATTGACATGTCGTACCTTCCTCTATTCATTCCCCCCTCTCTCTCCGATTTTACTCTCAGGCCAGGCACCGTTTCAAACGCTAAACGGGTGCGTTTTTTTCATAAAAGTTCATCACGAAAAGTTGCTTAAAAAAATCAATTAATACCATCTGGAAAAAAATTAGGGGCTAATACTTAATTAATCACGCGTTAAATGGACTGTTCCGTTTTCCTGCGCAGAAGTTGGGTTCCACATCTCCCACCGGAACTCAGCCTAGGGGTGTTGTCGTGGCAATCAAGCTGCCCTATCTCGGTCATCCTCGC
>CM020185.1:23285235-23299380 GCA_009805545.1 Oryza longistaminata
GGTGAATCTCCCCCTCTGCACATCAAGAAAGAAACATGACGGCCCCATCGCAATACATGTGCAATTACGGATTACACCCTCTCTTACTGCTGAATTACAAGAATGCCATAATAATTTTTCCAATATTACCCTTCTACTACACTACTACACCCCTATACTAGGTGTAGTAGCAACGAATTTCCACTCTTAGATCTTATCTCCTCAACGGTCTACATTCATCCAAAGGTACCTAAAAAAATCCCTTTTTTATAATGGAAAAGATCACATTTCGCCCTCTGCACCAGGCACATGCGGGCCGCGCCTAGCTATTGTGTATATTGTCTCTCAACAATTAGTTTGAATCTTTGGGAATGGCAAGTCCAAATCCAAGATGATTTTACTAGTAAAAAAGTTGGAGTCAAGGCATTTCTCTTACTTCATGAATCAAGGGCCTGGTAAATAGAAAAGAAAATCAGGCAATTGATTGAACCTCGTTAGATTTCTATAGTGGTGGATGAATGGCCCAGGCCTCGTTGGTCTAGCACCATGGCTGGAGTGGATGTAGCTCCTCTTTGCAAGATAGACGCTCCGACGACGTACTGGACCTCGGAGGATGGCTTTGTTGACCATGATTGGCATCCATTACCATATCTGAAGCTGTAGCACTGTTTGCCCCACTTTGTGATCTCCTCTTGCAGATTACTGGAGCAAACAACTATGGCATGAATGACTACAAATAGACCCACCCATTCCTTCTGTACATATGCTTCCGTCTTCAGTAAGGTTCCTCATGCCTCACGTTCCGAATATAACTACTACTCATGTTGCTTATTTGGGTAGGTTATAGCTGGCATGTAGTAGCACACCAAGCACTGCTCTATCTTCTTGGTTCTGACTAAACATTTGCTTCAGGTTTGATGAGCTTTGATCGAGATTATCTTCGCTCAACAACTTATTTACTGGAAAAGATCGACAATGGATCGATGAAGGCTGTGGCTATTGATAGGGTATGTGGTGAAGTATGTGGTTCATATACACATTATGCAACTGACTTTTAACTGGAATGGTTGGATCATAAATATATATGGGTAGCAGGGGTGTCGTCTACTTTCTTTCTATGAAATATTACCTCTATATTTTAATGTATGACATCCTTGACTTTTTACCAATGTTTGACTATTTGTCATATTCAAATTTTTTGTGTAAAATATTAAATATGCTTAAAGAACATTTGATTAATAAAATAAATCATAATAGTTACAATTTTTAATTTTTTTGAATTCTTAGAATCAAAACGGCGTCAATTTACGTTAAAAAAGGATTTTTTTGAGCAACCAGTAATATTGTGGAATGTAAACAGGAAAAAAACCCCAACAAGCTTGGCAAGGGCCCTTCTTCTTTGGAGGGAACCTAAGCTCGGACACATGAGGGACGAGATAGGAGGAGTTAGGGGGGATGAGAGCGAGGAGTCTGTACTGACTAGATGGGATCTCTCGGGAGCCGTCCCCACCCCCGCCTCCTCACCGCCATGGCTACGGCGGCGGCGGGCACCACCACATTGTGCTTCCTCCGCCACTACCTCCCACTCCCACTCATTAAATTTTGATATAATATTTTAGTTCTTTTATACATGAGTTAACGGTTAAAGTTTATACTTAACGACCGTTAACATCGTGCTAATCATCTAAGCTTGTATGGAGAGGGCTTTCCCTTGTTCTTCTCCAAGAGCATGGAACTGCAAGATGAATATATCCATGCTTATAATCTAAATTTACATGCTTCCTTCGATTCAAATTATTTTTGTCATGTTTGTCCTAAGTTAAGCATGTCTATCTTTAATCATTATTTTTTTTCTTTAACCGTCTTAAACATACGAATTATTATATATAATATGTAAGTATTTCTCAATGTGAATCTGAAAATATAAATCTTATGATAATAGAGAATATAAGTGTATAGAAACTGATGGTCAAAGATTGAAACATTTAATTTGACTCAGGAATTATGAACAATAAATAATTTGACACGGGGGAAGTATATGCTTGATAAATATGCTATCCAGACACAAGCATTAATTCGAGAGAAAAGAAATGATATCCGATATGCCTACACTAGATCATGTTGCATGTAAATTAAATTACAAACACCAGAGTAGTGTTTGTAATTAAATTAATCCTGCCACAAAACAGGCGAATGGCATCCCATACAATATAATTATGGTGTGTCTGCTGTTTTCAGTAATGGTACTCTGCAGCAGCAATACAAGCTAGGTCCCCCAAGCATTAATGCATTTAATTGATATATGTAGCTTGTCGATATATATTTATGTGTGGATCTTTGCCAAAGGAGCTAGCCCGAAAAGTTTAGTACATTGCAGCCAACATTTTCTCATGGGCAAGGCTGCGCGCTGTCAAAGATAGAAGAAGAGGTTGAACGAGATGGAGTCCTGTTTTGTAACGCCCCACGGGACACGCCGAGGCAACGACTCTGGCTCTCTCCCCTGACCAACAGAGGCCATACCCCTATCGTGTTCGTGTACGCGATTTTCGAGTTAGGAACGCTCAAAAGGAGGATCGCCGAGCTATTAAATAGCCCTATAAAATCCTGTTATTTATGAGTATTAAAGGTACATTACTGGCAAAACCAATTCCATAACCCCTAGGCTATTTTGCGAGACGAATCTAACGAGGTATATATACTAACCCATGTTTAGCGGATGATTATTGTAGCATCACTGTAGCAAATCATAAATTAATATATCTTGTTATATTCGTCTCACAAAAATAGCCCAGGGGTTATGAAATGAGTTTTATCAGTAATCTACGTTTAATACTCCTAAATAGTAAGATTCTGAAAGGCTATTTAATAGTCCGGAGGATCCATACAAAACCATATGGCTAAGGCCCTCGTGGCCTTCTACCTCTTGGTAGGTTGTCTCAGTGTAAGATGGTAATGGTAGGTCTAAGATTGACAGCAATACCGAGGGCGCGCTCTTTGTTGTGGCACGATCAAAGCTCACCGTCGATGCCTTCAACGATCTTAAGCCATCTACAGAGTTGCGGAGGTTGTTTGTCCCCTACATTGAACCAGCATCCATCACGCTTAGAATACAGGTCATCATACAATTTGGATATATTCAATGGTCTATCGGGTCGTTTTACAGTGCCCCCCACTTAAGCGTGTAGTAGTGTAGTAGGATTATATCTGACCATTGATTATCAGTGGTATTTTAGTCTTTATACTCATTTCGGTGGAAGGATATTTTGGTAATTTTGAGTTCGCACAGTATTCCTCATCGTTACTCCCGATCTCCCAGGACCCCCATCATCTGTTCGCCGCCTCCATCGCCCTCATCCACCAAAACCGCGAGCGCGCCGCCCCTCCACCAGAGCCCGAGCGCTCCGCCGGTTCCGCTGCCACGCCGGCCCTCCACCGGAGCGCCGAAAAGCCCTCGTCGTCCCCCTCCACTCCCTCCACCTTAGTCATCAAGGTCCGGCGCCGACGAACCACGCGGCCCCTGGCGCTTCATTTCCCCTCGCCGGCCCCTTCGCTTTCCCCCGCCGGACACCTCACTGCCCCACGCCAGGATTCTCGGTGATCTCCCCCAACGGCCGCCTGCCCTCGTTTTGCATGGAGTCGCTGACCTTCGTCTGATTTGGAATCGGAGTCGTTGCCACCTCTCCATTTTTATTCAGGTAATGCAGCAGCTGCTCAGCAAAAAACTTTAGGAAGGCTTCTTTTTGAGCAAGATTATTCATTTCCCTAATCGATTAATTACCGTCCTAGTTTAAGGTCTTAAGGATTTGCTAGCTGCCATGGAATAGAGAAAGACAGGTCTGAAGTATTTGCTATCGATTAGAGGAATACATGATTGTTTGAATGGTGTTTGATCTTTGCTGCGATTACATAAATACAATAATGTTTGAAATGTGAACTGTGCTAGATTAAATTTGATGCTACATATGCTATTAGATTGGAGTTATTAGCAGTAAACTTATAACTTGATGTTATTTATGAAAACAGAAATTGTCAGATTCACAATGGAGTGTAATCATTCGATTATTGGGAATGTAGTTGTGTTATAAATCTATATATGGGTATAATTGGTTATAGGAAATTAACCCTGAACTTACCTGATCAGGTGCATATATGTAGCCCTTAAACTGTGATTTACTGTATACTTCTGCCATCACTGGAATCTAAATTGGTCTGCAAGCTTGTGAGATCTGACTTGCTTGTGAGTGGGGCTGTGCATGCAAATCAGGATGCAAACAGATTAATTGATTAATGTTGAGCCCTTGCTTCGACTGGCTGTCATTTTTTTATTTTCGTTCCATGATAGTGTTCAATTACTTTTCTGAAATGTTATAATATTTTAAAAATTGTGGCCTCAAGTGCTGATTTTAACATACTTTGCAGCTAGTTAAGATGGCTGGTATCTTCAGGGATTGTATATGGAGGCAACAAGAGGTGTGGTGTGGGAAGATGTTTTGATGCGCCAGGAAGACACGACCATCAGATGTGCTGCCAGATGATGATCTAGTTTAGTATTCTCAATTTCCTTTCAAATTAGGCTTAACCCACTGAATTTTAAGTGTCTCAAGTTAAGTTGTCAAGTTTTGAATTCTGCTCTAGTACTGAAACTACAATTACTGAAGTTAAGTTGAATTCTGCCATTTCTGAATTCATTTTCGCCAGAGAGATCGATTGATGGTGAGAATCTCAACAACGAGGAGAAATGAAGTGTTTTGCTTTGGTTTTGAATCCATTGCAGTTGCTGTCATTCAGACTTACAATGTTACAGAATGCTTGGAAGTGTATGAAAGTCTAGTGGTACTGATATGGAGGCGACAAGAGGTTTTTAGTTCAGCAATGGCACAGCTCCATATTTTGTTCTTCATGATTACACCTTGAGATTTTTTTTGTCCCCTTGAAACAATGGCATGGCCTGGAACTAATGCTCCGATGATCTCAAAACTGTTTGTAGTTCAGCAATGTCCAGGAGCTAACTAATCAATCCTGGAAATTATTGTTAAGTGCATCTTACTATCGCCATGTAATGGGTTTAGCTTTATTGGGCCGGATCCAATATGGCAACGTAAACTAGTGATGCCCTAGGCCTCGTATTCTGGAAGCTTTATTGGGCTGGACTGGGTTGAAAAAAAAAACCACTCGGGCTAATTTTTTAAAGAAAACAAAAATCGAGTTGATTTTGTGATAAAATTTATTCGGATTTCAACCGGGACTTCTCGGACCGGGTCAATAACAAAAACCACTCGGGCTAATTTATTTTAAAAAACAAAATTGGGTTGATTTTTTGTTTGAAATTATCCAGATATTGACCGGGGCTTCCCGGATCAAGTGGGGAAAAAAAGTCCGCTTGCTTTTTTGGACATAATTTATCTGGATTTAAAACGGGTCTTCTCGGACTGGGTCGATAACAAAAACTACGTGTTCTTTTACTGTCGACCCGTTTTGGACAGTCCCGGATGAATTCCGAACATAATATTTTTGTGGCAAAAAAAAATCCGTTCGACTTATTTTGTGCGCACGACCGAAAAACCATGCGTTTTTCTTTATAAATCGAGCTAGTTTTGATAGAACGGACGGATTCTAGGCGTAACCAATTTTGTCCTAAAATAATATTTCTGGTTTAATCTATGCGTGCACAACCGAAAAACAACGTGTTTTTTTAGTGTTGACCCGGTTCGGACAATGCCGGATAAATTCCAAACATAATATGTTTTTGTCCAAAAAAATCCGTTCTGCTTTATTCTATGTGCGCGAGACCGAAAAACCACTTGCTTTTTAAATCGACCCGGTCCGGACAAACCAAACGTATTCTAGGCATAACCAATTTCGTCCTAAAATAATATTTCTGGTTTAATCTATGCGTGCACAACCGAAAAACAACGTGTTTTTTTAGTGTTGACCCGGTTCGGACAATGCCGGATAAATTCCAAACATAATATGTTTCAGATCTACGTTGTTACCGATATCTACAATACGCACTTCTAAATTAGTACAACTAAAACCATAAAAATATAATGCATTTATTCAAACAAATTTTTTAAAAATACACACTATTTAACTCAATAGTCACATATAGGATCTACGAATATTACCTGAAATCGGCGTCTGAATCCGGCAGGGCTTCGCCCCTTCTTCTCTTCTCCTCCCCTCTCTTTTTTTTTTTCACTGCAGTTGAGAAGTGAGGAGTGAGGGCTGGGGGCTGGGCGGCAGGCCTTTTATAGGCAGCGAGGCCTGCCGCCCGGCCAGTGGGCGGCAAGGGGCCGCCTGCAAAATGGCCGGCCCCCTGCGGCTCTTTTGCATTCGGACCCCTTGCCGCCCAACCAGAGGGCGGCAAGGGTTTTCATGCAAAATACCCACCCTCCGTCACCGCCCGTTCCTCCCCCGTTTGCCACGTCAGCTTGCCGCCCACCATTGGGGCGGTAGGGTCTATTTTTGCAAATTTTCTCGCCGATAGATTATTTCTGTAAATATTAAAAAAAAAAATCTAAAAACGAAAAATGAACTCCTATCCCCAATGGTGCTGTGTAATTAGCCTGCTTGTACAGGTATAGCTAGTTGCAAATTAATCATGTTAACTTAGTAACACGCTTTTACTGTTGAGAAAATAAGCTTGCCAAATAAAATTGGCAGATTTCGTGAACGACAATTAAACTGAATGCATAACATGAACCTCCGAGGCAAAATAAACTTTTTGTGTTGAAAGTAAAACACAGTGCATTGCAACTAGCCTTTGTACTTCATTGCTATATCAGGATGCGCCACATTTTGCCTAGTTGTGCCTGTTTCTGTTGTTGGAACTTGGAACTGGCACCATCTTCATGTCCAAAAGCCTCTTCCTATATACTCCTACTCTACTAAAAACAGTGATATACCGATAGGAAAGATTTTATTGTTGTACGGACAAACCAGAAACTAAGACACAGTAGCGGAGCCAAGATTTTATACCTGTGGGGTCAATTACTAGTGGTTTATATTTAAGTGGAGTCATTTCTCTAATTTTTTTTAATTTATACATAAAAATCAAGGTTTATAGGGTGTTTTTCAAAAAACTGTGGGGTCAGCCGACCCCACAGAAATGGCCTAAATCCACCACTGAAGACACATAAGTTGGCATAACCATCATCCTAATACATAAAAAAAATGTCTGCAAAAAGTTTTACTCTGTTTTGGGAGCTTGATATGCAAACAACTATAAGCTGGATACATGGTCTTAAAAAAAATTATAAGCTGGATAGGAATTAAGCTCAAGCTCCCCTAGGCATGAGCCACTAATACTAATGGAAGCAGTAACTTTCGGCCTCTACACCCAAAGGTGTGTATACCTGCTCCTTCGATCAATTTTTTTGTCCGGCATCTAAATCTGTCTCCGCCATAGCTAGGGTATGATTTCCTCAGGAACTCTTCCTCCCATCATGGTAATTGTTCTACAAAAGAACATACATGACTGAAAAAATACATCGTCAAGTATAAAAAAGGAACAAAATCAGAGTAAAGTATTTCCTGTTCTAATACAAAAATGCAAAACGTAGCTAGAATGGTATTATTCTCACCAGACTATCATTTATTACCAACTTTTGTTGAAGGACCACATCTAGATCTTCTTGAGACCTGCCATTTGCTTTTGCATTATTTGAAAAACAACTAGGTGGTGGTTCAGAAACATGTCGATGCACTTGAGATATGGGGCGCATATTCTGTGGCGTCGTGCCTCTCCAGTTGCCTTCTGCCGTGTACATATTAAGCTGCTGCTCCATGTATTGTGCTAAAAATGAGAAAAAAAAAGTATGATTGAGTTTTATAGAACTGATTATAGAGTATCATATGATCATCTCCTAGAGGTATAATTGAATTAGTGAAGTGACATATATGATGAAGACAATCATATACAAATAAATACCTGTGCCCATATTTAGAACTCCAAATGCTTGGATGTGATGATCAGGTGGATGATTTTGCATGCCTTTAACTAGCAGAGCACTGCTCACTGTTTGAGTGTTGCTTTGCATGTAACAAGCTGTTGCTGCAGCAGGCTGCTGGGGCAGTGCATTGATCAGGTCACAAGGCTGCATCACATTGGGAGGCAATAGCTTCTTGATGATGTTTGCATAATGATGATCGTGCATGCTACTGTGTCCATGATAATTGACTTGTGTGAATCTCTGGGCTAGGTTATTATATTCCTTGCAAATAGGTTCGTTGCTGTGAGGTTCTGATAATCTCTGAACTGGTTGATGATGCATGTTAATAGGTTCATTGCAGTGGGCTTGTGGCAATATCTGAACTGGTTGGTGGTTCATGTGCCCCGGAGATGTAGGCCTCGGCTGAACTCCGTTATCAAATATCGTGCCTCGGTGTCGTCATCATGTTTGGATCTCCTATGGCGTTTTCTTCCGCGTTTGGTGCTCGATGTCGATTTCGGGGCCGGTTTTATAACAAACTCTTCCTCCCATCATGGTAATTGTTCTATAAAAGAACATAGTACATGATTGAAAAATACTACATCGTCAAGTATAAAAAAGGAACGTAATCAGAGTAAAGTATTTCATGTTCTAATACAAAAATGCAAAACGTAACTAGAATGGTATTATTCTCACCAGACTATCATTTATTACCAACTTTTGTTGAAGGACCACATCTAGATCTTCTTGAGACCTGCCATTTGCTTTTGCATTATTTGAAAAATAACTAGGTGGTGGTTCAGAAACATGTCGATGCACTTGAGATATGGGGCGCATATTCTGGGGCGTCGTGCCTCTCCAGTTGCCTTCTGCCGTGTACATATTAAGCTGCAGCCCCATGTATTGTGCTAAAAAATGAGAAAAAAAAACGTGTGATTGAGTTTTGTAGAACTAATTATAGAGTATCATATTATGATCGAATCCTAGAGATAGAATTGAATTAAGGAAGTGACATATATGATGAAAACATACATACAAAATAAATAATCTAGAACTCCAAATGCTTGGATGTGATGATCAGGTGGATGATTTTGCATGCCTTTAATTAGCAAAGCACTGCTCACTGTTTGAGTGTTGCTTTGCATGCAACAAGCTGTTGCTGCAGCAGGCTGCTGGGGCAGTGCATTGATCAGGTCACAAGGCTGCATCACATTGGGAGGCAATAGCTTCTTGATGATGTTTGCGTAATGATGATCGTGAATGCTACTATGTCCATGATAATTGACTTGTGTGAATCTCTGGGCTAGGTTATTATATTCCTTGTAAATAGGTTCGTTGCTGTGCGGTTCTGATAATCTCTCAACTTGTTGATGGTGCATGTTGTAGAGTTGTGACAATATCTGGTTTGGCTGGTAATATGTTGCTGGGGTAAGTTGGTGGTGATAACCTGATGGACATCAGGGGCTAATTGAGTATGTAGAGCCCTCGGATGAATAATCTGTTGTAGGAGAGCTGGACGCAGACGCTAGTTAATCTCCCCCTCTACGCATCAAGAAAGAAACATGACGGCCCCATCGCAATACATGTGCAATTACGGATTACACCCTCTCTTACTGCTGAATTACAAGAATGCCACAATAATTTTTCCAATATTACCCTTCTACTACACTACTACACCCCTATACTATGTGTAGTAGCAACGAATTTCCACCCTTAGATCTCATCTCCTCAACGGTCTACATTCATCCAAAGGTACACTAAAAAATCCCATCATAACTTGCCTGTGTTGTGTTTGGGCGGGGCCGATGCCACCTTGCTAGCGCTCCTCATTGCCCCTCCACGCCGATCGCCTGCCACCCCGTTGATGGCCCCGGCACACCGGACAAGCCTCCCGGAGCTCGCCGGCCAACCTCCGTGTGGTCAACGGGGAGAGGAAGAAAAGAACATGATGGAAAACTCGACGACAGCGGCATTGTTAGAATTTTACAAAATTTTAGTGGCACCTAGTCGGTTTCACAGATAGTAATGATATTTTTCTAAAATAGTAAATTTACAATGGTATGGATTAGATTTACCCGTGAAACCATTTGCTTTTCTCAAACAGAGAATAGCAAGTCAAAATACTCACAGCCTTCTCTGAAACATCTTTGCAGCTTGGTCACTGCAGCCATAAAAAATCGACAATCCATTCCATCAGGCAGCCCTTTCAGAGCACCACAGCTCCTCACCGTGAGATTCCTTAGCCTTACCCTATTTTCCAAGGTTTGAAGGGGGAGTGGAACGGAGTACCAAATTATCTGGATGTTGAAGCAGCTGTCGCCACGACACGTCCCTTGCTCGGCGTCGGCTCTCTTCCCAGCAGCGATCGTTGATGTTGTACTCACTGTTCAGTGCCTGAAACAGGGAAACTATTCTAATCCCTCGAGGGGATGTTCCCTCGTTTGCTCAAAAACCATCTAAACGGTTATGAAAAATTCTGGAAAAAATTGACAACATTCATACAACACATATACACAACTCCACAAAATCTTAAGTCCAAACTCAACTCACACGTCGAGATATAAAAAAGACAAATTCAGCGTATGAATAGTAGCGTACTGTTTATATCTAAATTTGTCTTTTTTGTTTCTCAATGTGTAGATCGAATTTGAACATGAATTTTGGTGGAGTAGTAGGTATCATTATACTCTACATTATCAATTTTTTTCAAAATTTTTCGTAATTATTTGCATCGAATTTAGAAGAAAAAGATATACGATGGGACATCCCCTCGAGGGATTAGAATCCACTCCCAAGATTCTCAAGGCTTCTTTCATTTGCTTTTGTGTTTTCCTGCAGACAATTTTTTTTTCCTAACATGTCTTTCAAATCGGCTATCAAATTAAGACAGGTTCTGTCTCTTTAACATTTTGCGTATGCACTAGTATTTTGCGGTGTATTTTAATTTGAAGAACGCAAAGGGTTCCGAGGTTCTTAAGTATCAACAAAGCATCACACCTATACCGTTATAGGATGTTAAATGGGATGCTATACATAGGTATATATACACAAAATCTGAGTATTTTTACACCTAGGCCTATACAATGAATATGTACCTATATTAGCTTACCCGGAGCAATGCAACTGCATGCATATATACACAATTTAAACGAGTATAAAAAAAATTAGGAATATTCCTATTTTAGACACACAATACAAACATCGGGGTTTATATAAATGCGCGAACCCCCACCCATATAAGCACATGCGTGCATCCTACCCTTATAAACACCTCCGAAAACTGAACTAGAATATCTTAAAATTAACAATATCATCACAAGCGTGTTGGTGTCGACTTTTGCCTACCTCTGAAAAATAGTTACCTATAATATGTTATGTCTTATTCCACTAATCTAACCAGTGTGACATACTCACGTTGCAAGTTATATACATAATATAAATGAGTATAAATGAGTATACATAATATAAATGAGTATACCCGAGTATGCTAATATTTGTTTAATTTCATTAGGTATATTATACCTAAATGTAATATACTCAACACGTGTCTTTATTTGGAATAAAATTCACTGTATACATATATTAACAATTGTGCAAAATTATATTCCATTAATAGATATTACATTTATTTGGAAAGTGCAACGCACTAATTTAGCTACGAGTATATTAGCATACCATATCCTTTAATTGTATAATATAGTACTTCCGTTTTACATATACTTCGATTCCAACCTGGACGGTACATGTGTACTTAATTTGGTTTCCATATACTTACTTAGATTCCAATCCTAAGCCCATGAATTTCGGTTACAAATTAATGCATGGAAACCATATGACACCATATATAATATTCATGGAAAGGTACTAAATACAGTCATTTCACCTTCGTAAATCTTTTGCATGCATGCACACGCGGTTAATTACCAAACAGATAATACTTAACGGGTGAACCCGCTAATCACATCTCCTTGTAGCGTTCATCTCAGTGAGCATATGATCCAACGGTACATACCAATGGTGCCCGGGCACCATAGAGCCCCATATGAGCGTGTGTTATATATATATAAGTCAGGTATGATATATATAATTTCTCTCTCTCTCTCAGATCAAGAACAAGTAGCTCAGCAACACAAGTACATCATCATTGAATTAAGTAGCGATTGATATATAGCCGGGCTTGGAACACTGGAATTAGACGCATATATATGGAATTATTCCAGCCGCCAACTAACGATTATATATAGTTATATAGACGACGCACACAGATGGGTTGAGATACCAACATGTATATAGGGTGTGACAGATAAGCAGAAAGCTGGCAGCTGGACTGCAATGATGGATGGATCGTCGCATGAAGCAGAGCAGGTAGGTAGAGATGATGGATGATTAGATTACTTTGTCCGATCTGCCCGAAGCTTGCGTAGGCGTTGCAGTTGGGGCAGACCGATTCTGGGGGAGGTCCTTGCGGCGGCGTTTGGCGCGCAGCGTGGCGCGCCCTTGCGCCACTGAAGACCCGGCGCCGTCGCACTCCGGGACGTGTCCTTCCGCGAGGAACGTATCGGGAACGCCGGGCCGCCACCAGCGGCCACCCGCCACGCCCCCGCGATCAGGTACGTCGTTCCCTCGCCGCCACCCTCCCCACCCGCGCCGCGCCCGCCACCTTTGCCTTCTCCTCCCCCATCGAATTGTTATTGTTGCAGCAACTCCAACTACTCCCTACTCCTCCAGCGCGCCGCGCAGCCAAGCAGCATCCACCCCGTGGCGCGCATTGTGACGACGGGAGGCGCGCATGGAAGCAGCAGCCATGGGTGGCTAACGACCGAGCGCGCGTAGAGGCAACGATCAGTGCAACCTCCTTTCGATAACTGATATGATATGATCCTCACACTGCAGCTAGGCGGAACATGGGCGAAGAGGATTAACGGGAGGCCAAGGCCGATTCCTTCCTCCATGCGATGCGATAAGATGGCGGCCCCACAGTTCCAGTCACAGTCAAGCAGTGGCACATGCGCCGACACTGGCTACGCGTTCTTCTGCTTTGCAGCTTCAGTGAGATTCACAGCCCAGCTAGCCTTGCTCAACCAATTTAAGCCCACAAGACGCTTTCAGCCGGTCCAAGGTATACCTAGATCCAGTGGTAAGGTGGGATCGCATCCAAGCCCCTCGCAAAGCCCGTTGGATTAAGTAATACGTGCGGCGTAGGATCCGAGGCTGAGATTGCCTAAGTCTGAAGAGCAAGTTCTACGAGTCGCTTGAGGAATACCAGTGCAGGTACGCTGGTACCTTAAGTACCTAGTATCCAAGAGATACCAAATTTACAATAATGAAAAAAATATAAGTGACCTCATGGTTACCGTCTTCAAAGACCGTAAAATTGCTCAAGTCTGAAATATGGACCGCTACGTAAGTCTGAATCGCGTCACTGGCCCAAGCGATATGGGCGCCACGAAGTCAATCTCCGGCGCATGGCCTCGCCCTCCGCCGTCAGGCCAAGGCCCCCCAAAAACCTTCTTCATCGTTCTCATCCAACCCTGGCGCACAGCCTGTTCGACGGAATGGCGAATCAACCGTGGTCGATCGGCATGGACCTTGGAAATCTTCATCTCACCAGATCACAATGAGATACTCCGTAGTATAGATCAGTACAATAGTACAAGGCTGAGCAAGAGCCAATGCGTCGCTGAGGATCTATAGCCAAATTTTCTGTCTGCTGACAATGTGAATCGTGCAAAGGAGGGAGATGGCAAGTTTGTTGGCACATCTGCAAACTGATTCGTGTCTGTTTCACCCACTTCATTTGCTCTCATCATTTTTCTCACCCAACATCCCAATTAAGCACAATACTGTGCGTTGCTGCTGCCGTCAGGTTCACACATATCAAGAATTTCGTGGGTTGACCTAAGCTAGGATTAAAGTTGCAAAAAAGCCTACCTTGTAATTCGTCGGAGCTGATCGAACACTACATGCGTTTTCTTCATGGACATTAACAGAGATGAAGAGATGTGATTGCAGTCCCAGTCCAATGCTTCAAGCTTTACAGTGAGAGTAAAAAAAAAGGTTGAGTAGATGTTTTACTACATCTGACAATGGCGCAGGAGATGTTTATCACACGACAAGGAAAGAAAATTGGACTTTCTACGTGTTTGCTTGGCGGGGTTATAACTCAGCACCTAAGTAAAGGAAGGCAGGGAGAAATCCATGTAATTACTACGACTTTCAGGAGTTGGAGTTGCGG
>CM020185.1:23320437-23358584 GCA_009805545.1 Oryza longistaminata
TAAATCTTTACAACAAGATCTTACACGATTATATTCTGATAAAAAATATCTATGTTGTAAATTACTTCTATTATATATGTAAGTTACTTTTGTCCTATACATAAATTACTTTTAGATTTAAGCTCTTTAATAACTTATATCTTTTAAATCACGTATTATTTTCATGATCTATTTACATCATTGTACTCTACATAAAATATGAGACAAAACAAGATCCATGTTGAATATATTCAAACATTTCATTAATTTAAAAGTAATTTATTTAAATTGTAGTAGTAACTTAGCTATGCAATAGATGTAACTTAGCACAAAATAGAAGTAAGTTGTTACAACATTAGAAGTAAATTCGAGAGAAAAATATTTTGTATCTAAAAATTAAATTGAAAGTCCATAAATTATAGAATTGACTAAAAACTATAATAAACATAATCGACTTAAAGCATTATGAATATATAAAAAGTAATTTAGTCAAATCTAAAAGTAATTTATACATATGATAAAAGTAACTTAAGTATATAATAAAAGTAATTTACAAGTATAAATATTTTTTCATTGTATTTTAATCATGTAAGATCTAGTTTTGAAGATTTAATTGCAACGAACACAATGGTGTAATCGGATTATAGATCGGATAAGTAATTTGAGAGAAAACTTTGTAAGAAAGGGAAAAATACATGCATGTGTAATAGAAAAAAAGGCATGCATGTGCGCTGGCTTCTCCACGGCTTCTATGGTTGGCGTCACGCGATAAAACAATATCGAGAGGCCTCGCCGATTAGTTTTTGCGATAAAAATTATATGATACATTATATTATGAGACGGAGACATAGTAATTTTTAAAATCTTTATCTATAGACAGATTTGTTTGGTTTGCTCGTACATATATAGGTTAATTTCGATTTGCACATTTGTTAAGTGGTATTCTTTTTTGTGGAACCCACGATCTAGTATATATTATATATACTAGTCGTCAACCCGTGCGTTCCACAGATTATAATTATTAATACTAAAAATTAAAGAATCTACTCATATATTGAATATTTTGGTTACTTTGTAAATAGAGCAATTTATATTGAAGAGTTTATGCCAATTACAACTTACTAATAATTTAAAATTAAATAAATAAAATATTACATCACATATTTCTTAATTCTGGATTTAATATTAAAATCTGGAAAGGTCAAAATAAAGAACCCATAGCATTTTTTTACTGGAACCCATAGCATTTTCAATGCTTTACTTAATTGGGAGCTGAGGGAAAACCTCAATAAAACAAATATAAGACTCCATGTTAATTTGATGATATGTTGTTTAAGTATGTTATATTCAACATGAAATCTTAACATAAGGTACGTCCATAATAATACAACTTACAATTAGATACTTCCTATCAGTGTGCGACTCTCTTAATGTGCACAATTATCCATTTACCATGGTTTAATAACCCCAAATTTGGAATCATGTGTACATAGTCGTAGAGTTGACTTCTAGTCTCGTTTACTTTTTTATTAATTTATAATTCTAAAATTTGACACTAGTGATTACCGAGTTGTACTGAAAAATAAAAAAATGTTAATCTAGAATTTGGAATAATTTGATTTAAAAAAATTAAAAATTAAAGAGCCCTTGGTAATTTCAATTACTTGTCTTGTTTAATAAATATTCTTGATAGGTATCAAGCCTCATTATATTCTCGTGGAGTCATGGGTTACACATATCAAGCCTCATTATATCAGGACACTCGCAGCAGCATGTTGCATCGTGGGTGTGGGAGTCAATCTTAATTTCTTCGGGGGTCTTGTGTTTGTCAATGCAAATATTTCCTTCTTGTTTGGACATAAAACTCATGTTTTTGAGAATATACATATATAGATGTCCCGTGGCCCTGCCCTGTGCTGCATATAACTAAGGCTGTGTTCCGGAGGGGTTGCCCCAGCACGCAAAATGAAGCATCTATTATTGTATGATTAATTAAGTATTTGCTATTTCTTTTAAAAAAACTAGAAAGGAAGCCCGTGCAGATGCGCGGGTAATTTATTTATTTTTGTTTATAGAAAGAATACTAAAATAAACCATATGTTACCGTATTCATTTTAAGAACCATAGATTACCTTATAATCTAAAAGAAGAAATATTTATTATGTGAAATAAATTATAAACTTTGATATACTAATTGATAATATCTATTATATTGAAACAAATTTCACTTTGTCATGGCTATACGTAAAGTCGCATATCACCATCTTTCGTAAACATACAGGTTAATATGGGTTTAGATTTTTTTTTCTTTTACTATACATCTAAGTCACCTATATATATTCATGGGTAATATTCGAAGGAATAATTCATATTGTCAAAATTATTTGTGCTAATTTTGTCAACACTATTTAGATGAGAATGACATAATTATATAAGGATATAATAGGTTTCCATGTGACATTTTTTATTGTACGTATGTATATTTTTTAATAGTACTGCGTATATTCGTAGGATGGTTGTGCACATATTTATATGAGTGTCTACAATTTTGTTTTAGATCATTAGTTAAAAAAATACTTTAAAAAAGTTTGGTGAGATGGTATGAAGCGATGCCACGGTGGCATGACTTTTTCGATAACATCATAAAGAGTTTCACTATATATATGCATAATTTTTGGAAAACTTTAGTGCTGCAAAGAAAGAAACAAAAAAACAACCAGATGGAGCAGATCATATATACATTCTTCTTTTTTTCCTTTTTGACATCTCTTGTGTACGTACGTATGTACGTAGGGAGAGATTACTTGGTTTTTAGCTGGAATATATCCAATCTAATGGTTAAAAATAATGGATCTACCAGTTGAAGTGTAAATTGATGACCAGATTTTTTTTCTTTTTTATATTTTTTCTTATTTTTTTCTAATTTATGAGATCTATTACGTGATATATTAAGAGTTCTTGTAGAAAGAAATTCTATTGCTTATACTGACAATATACTTATAGTCGATTATTATTTGTCGTGGCTTGGTGGCATGCTTTACTTTACCTATCATTTGTTGATAGTTCTCCACTTAGTATAGTCCGTTATATATGGTGCTTCATGACATAAGTGCTCGTTGGATGTTAGCTAATTATTAGGTGCACTATGCATGAATACCTTGTAAGCAATATGACTTGACGATTAGTGGATGGTACTTATATACTTATGGATCAATGGTGGCATATGATTGATATATTAGTATATTTTTTATTCATAAAGTATATTATATACTACACATTAAACGCTTTAGTACATAAGCAATAAGTTCTAGAGTACTTATCGGATTGGTCGCTCCTTGTTTGTTGTAAGCATGTTTTCCCAGTTATCTACCCATTGATATACCCATTGATACAGTAATTATTACAAAAGACATATCTTTTGATAATAATATCTAAATCCATCTGAACCATTTTATGCACTATAATTAAATTGACAACCATAACCTACATCGTATATATTTAAAAGCAACTTGTGTATAATTAAAATATATTATATATAAAAGTTTAAAAATTAAATAAATCTATTTGTGGCTTTATTATATTCAATATTTAATTAATCTTGCACTAATGATATGTGTCGTTTCATGTATCCTGAATAAGCTCAGCCATCCAGCTAGATCAAATGAAGCCTAAGTAGAAGATAAAGGAGATCAGTACGGTGTTAAAAGAATATATACAATCTTTGATATTTAAATATTATACGAATAGAGAAAACACATTCATGATAAATTTAGTGATATCATTTTGACATATCATTATTTTTTAGTAAGGAATAGGTAACTTTTGAGAATTGCTAGTCACAATTAGAATTGTTTTTATTTTAAAAAATGTAAGTCTAATTTAACTATTACATAATATATACTTTAATTAATTTATGCTTTTCACTGGTGTTTCGATGACATGTGCATATATTTTTACAACGTAAGTAGAGCATAGTTAATATGGGCAGTTTGGTTTTTTATCCGAGTGAGAAAAAAAAGAAAATAAAAAGATGTCGTTAGCCCGGCCTGCTTATGTACATACGTACGTACTTTTTTTATCTTGGAATATATGTACGTACCTTTTTTTTTTTGGAATACCTACTAAACGTCCGTACTTATGTGCACATATAGATCGGCAATATTGGGTTTTGGAGATAAATTTAATTGGTATGTTTTATAATAGATCTAATGGTTGAAAATAATGGGCCCACCATATATTAAATGAAAATCGATGGCTAACATTTTTTTTAGAATTTCTATAATTTATTAGATCGCCACGTGGTAGCATAAGAGCGTTTCCAGGGGTCCTATGTGGCGGCTTAGGAGGGTTTATAGGCAGTTTAATGGACTTTTAGTATATAATAGATGTATGATGCCGTTGACATTTTATCCATCGTTTGACCATTCGTCTTATTCAAAAAATTTATGTAATTATCATTTATTTTATTGTGACTTGATTCATCATCAAATGTTCTTTAAGCATAACATAAATATTTTCATATTTGCACAAAAATTTTGAATAAAACGAATGGTCAAACGTTGGTTAAAAAGTTAACGGCATCATACATTAAAATACGGAGGGAGTAGTTGGTATAGAAACTTTGTTGCAAACCGTAGAGTAGCCTTCCACGATGGTCGCGCCAGAGAAATAAAAATTCCCAAACCGTTCGATTCCAATTAAGTTATTCGATTTGTTACACGGAGAGCAAGTGACGGTCGCGGAGACACAAAGGGCAAAACGTTGAAATGGGCCACATAATGGGCCGATGGAGAGGACAGAGGAGGGTGTAGTTAGGGAAACGTCCGACCTCAACAAAATATATATAAGTCTAAACTGATTCATATCTCTCTACCGTATAATTGGTTATAACAACTCCTTCAACTATTAAAACCGGTGTATATTAATTCCTAGGCAGTATTGAAGGTGGTATTCGCAGATGTGGCGTCCATGTAGCAGCCCGGTCATCAAAGATATTTAAAAAAAAATAGAGTTGGACTCACATGTCATCATCTCCCCTCTCTCTCCCATGGCCCCATATCTTCTTGGACTTCGTCAGCAAGGCGGTGGGAGATTGAGGAGAGGGCAGTGCGTCGACAGTGGAGACTCGAGGGAGCTAAGCCCCCAACACACACACACACCACACAACACATGTCTTCTCGCAGTGGCGGGGGCAACGACACGAGGCGACAACAGAGGCGGGAGGTTGAGGACTGCGTTGTTTTCAGTATGCGGTGGCTGCAGGAGGGGCACCACATGCTTCCATGTCACAGAAGGAGGAGTCCTGGCTCGTGGTTTATCGTTTCTGCCACCTTGTCGCCCGAATATGGCCAATGAATCGCCCCTATGCTGCGATGCCTCGACGGTAGCAGTTAAGGAGCTAGGCATGCGGCGGAACAAGCAGGGCAGCTGGAGGCAGTAGGGCGAGGGATTGGTGGTGGTGGAACTAGTTGAGCTGCGGGCAACAACAGGTGAGGGGATGGGTGGCGACGGCTTATCCACCCTGGGAATCCAAAAGGGCAAACAGAGGCAACAACCTCCAAATCTCCCTGCCCTCAGCCGCTACTACATCTACATGCCTCTGTCGCCCCAACCACTCGAACGAGCCATGGGAGACGCAACCACGACGATGACCCCAACCTCGATGGGTTCATCTACCACCGTCTTCTTTCCTCCGCTATGGATCTCGAGTGGGGGGAGGTCAAGCTAGGGAGTCCTCAATCCTCTCTCCCTCCTTTCTCTTTCACTCCACTCTCTTTGCCTCGAGCTCAGCTCACTGCTCGGCAGGAGGGACCAGAGGAAAATGGCCACTGACACATCGCGAGATGGCCATTGTTGCTCTAGGCGAGCGGTGTGCTCTGAGCCTCTGATAGTGGACTCGGTGGTGGGGCTCGTTGCTAGCAGGTGCTTAGGTGATCACCCTGTTGCCACCCATCATTGCCCTGCTACATCTGCCGCTGCCCTGGTACCATTCTACTGCCATTCTACTGCTGAAAGGAAAGGGGAGAGAGATAAGGGGTAAGGGAAGGAAGAGAAGAAAACGAAGGGTGACTCAGAAGTGGACCCTACATGCTGACCCAGCTGGTTCAATTAGATAAACGTGCCACGTCAGGAAAAAAGCCACTCTCAAAACCGTTGAAGAAGTAAATTACACCATTTTAATAATTAAATTGCGGTTGAGGGATACAAATTAGATTGGACCTATATTTAAGGGAGCCAATGTGGACTTATTTCCAGTAGTTGTGCCTAAGCAACCCGACCAGACCAAGCCTTATGGGCCATAGTTTCTCGGTCCAAACGAAAACGAAACGCAATCCTAATGCGATTAGCCCATAACGAACTTGAACTTAGAGTTACACAGGCCGCGGTTCAAACACGGTGGGGAAGAACAGTCTCGGGCAGAAGTGTAGAAATCCGGCAAATTTCTCAATCATCCTAAATTGGGAAATCTTATTAAGTCATCACGAGCTGACGACCAGCTCATTAACTATCAGGGCCAGCAATATGTACTTAATGAAGGACGGGAAAAGCACACTAGAGGAGTTCGAATCAGGAGGCCTGAGGTGGCTGATCCCCGAGCAGCAGCGACTTGACGATGGTGTCAGCCATCCCGTCGGCGAGAGGGAACATGTGGCCGGACTTGGGGAGCTCGTGGTACACGACCCAGGGGAGTTTCTCGCTGAGGTACCTGGACAGGCTGACGCGCACGATCAGGTCCTCGGCGCCGTGCCACAGGTGCACCTTCCTTCGCCGCCGGCGAACGGGTCCTCGAGCTCCAGTGGGCTCCAGCTCCACTTCCCGAATCCGACTGTCATGTCGCGTGCAGGCAGCCATACTCCCCCTGCTGCCTTATCTGCGGCTGCGACAACGACACGCAAACCGATGAGCAAAACGCCAGTTACAAGTAAATATGCAATGCAACGTGATGAAGTAATCCAGTGATCCTTACCATGTAGGTTCGGAAGGCGAACTTGGACAGAGGAGCTTGTCTCCTTCAGAGAAGAGAGCCGGGTTGTAGGCGATGACGCTGGAGGCAGGGAAGAGCTTCTGGGAGTTCCACCAGTAGGTGAGCCATGGCAGGTGGTGTGAGACCCAGACCGCCCATTATCCTGCGGGAGCTGCTGGTTCCGAACGTGCCACGACACGTTCGACGGCAAGCCGGACCACCAGTAGTTGCCCACGGGGGCAAGAATGGCCACCCGGCGAGCCTGCATGAATAAACACATTGGTCAGAGTTCAGAAATTTGCAGTCCTGCCATAGATTTTTCAGAGAAGAAAACGCTGATCAGCTGAAGTAAGAACAGTGATAACACAAGCTAATTACCTGTGTGAGATGTGTTTGAGGCAGCTCACATGATCTCGCCGCCCATGGAGAAGCCCATGAGGTAGAACTTGGGGCCCAGCTGAAGGTTGTCGGCGAGCTCCTCGATGTCCAGGGCGATGCTCTTCTCTGTACTTGCCGGGTTTGGGTCGCTCTCGGCGTACCCCGGCCGATCGAAGGACAGCTGGTAAATGCCCAGCTCTTGCGCCAGCTCCTGCACCAGTTTCAGTCTCAGTCCATGATATGATCATCATGATCATGTATCACTATGCCTGAATCTGAAACATACTAAATACACTGTATTCTTCCCCCAGTTTCAAGATATACCGTAAATGACTAAATGTTACTCCTCCATCATAGTCATATTTCAAATCTGAAAATTTTAGTTATAGACATATTTCAATTCAACAACCTATCTTAGATTTTCTCGAATTTAATGCGTGACTCTCCATTCTTCCACATATGATTGGCTACATGGCTTTGAGAATGTAAATATTAATGAATCGCTTGTTTACGAGGAATGACTAGTAGCATGTTTAAATAGATGATAAATAGAATTACTTATCCTTGGTCTTATCCTTGGTCTATGTGTCAAGATGAAATATGACTATCAAAAGTAGATGGAGGGAGTAATACTTTGGAACAGAGGGAGTAGTTTTAACCAGACTGTTTAAAGTGTTCAGACTTGAAAAATGAACAAGATAGGTAAGTGCCAGTATCTTTACGGGAAATAGGGAGTGCATCGTATCTGCACGAGTCGAAACCATGAACAAAGATGATCTTGTACTTGGCCTGCTCCTTTGGAACGCCGGACTCCAGGTAGCCAAATGCCTACCGTCTTTGAGCCGTGTTCTTGTCCTGTAATCGGAGGGCCACCCGGGAGCCGCAGATCTTCGGAGGCGGAGGCTGAGCTGATTGTACAGCAGCACGGCAAGAACACGGCCAGAGCTAGATGAGCTTCCTTACTGAAAGTGATACACAGGTAGCATGTCAAACTGACACTGTGTCACGATATCCATTTTCCACTACGTAACTAGGAATTGGTTTGAAAATTATGCACTGAACAGGAAAAGATCTGATGAGCAATTTTAGTTGATTTTGTGTGCAGCTTTGAATAGACTGTACAGCTGTACTTTTATGTGAGTTGAAGAGATACGTCTATTTCTGAACTTGGGCTTTCAGTTAAATTAAAGATCAGCGTAAAAAAAACTAAATTAAAGATGATAGGCTTAATCGAATTGCAATGAATTATATCTGTATTGAATTGCAATGAATCTGTATGAATTGCTTGCAAACAAAACTACCATACATCCTGATCCTTGATATAGTTCCTAGTCAACCGTGTCGTCAGAGCTCCCAAATAGCAAAGAGGCCCTCATGGCCTCATCAGTTTATCAGATATTCAGACTTCTATTAAATATTCCAGTACGGGAAATATCCCAAACAATTGACAGATTCCTAAAGTCTACTATAACTACTTGCATATGTTACCCAAGAAGAAGATAAATAGCAAAGGACAAAGCAACATAGCATGTGAGCTCGGACCGTCAGTCTATATAATATAGCCCACGTTCATCTTCACCCATAGTCAAATCAACCGCCACATAGACTAAACAACTAATATAGGTTCGAATAATCCTTATCCCTCGGTCCATAAAAAAACAAATGAATTTGCTATTTCATTCCTATCTTTCAATTTTTTGTCCGTAACATCTTATATCAGGATTCATTTTCTTGCATACCCAACTTATAGTTATACTCAGTTACATATCACTTACACCCAGTTACATATAACCTACATTAACGTAAAGTGCACAAAAAATAGATTTTACAATAATCTTTCTCTCTAGATTTACTAATAGGAGTATATAATGTATTATTCATATTGATATTAGGATATGTTACATCTTGTACTAGGCTTACTTATACAACGAATGAAGTATACAACAAGAGGATCAATAATATACTGCATGTTTTTTCATACCACAACAAGGCGACATAACAAAGAAAATTCAATATTCTTTTAATGATACATACAGGTTGTCTAACACTACTAACAGACAAATGATCTCCTCATGCAGATCAATAAATCATGATACTTACTCCTTCTGTCTTAAAAATAACCTAACCTAATTTGAAAGGAGACATACTCTAGTACGATGAATCTGTTGTAGCTTACAGCTGTTCAAGTGAATGATGGCCAGGCGCAGAGTTAACATGTAGCCAGTCCAAAAAAGGCGCGAATATTAGGGAAAGATCTAATATCAAATAATTCGAAGGGGTGAGGTTTCAGACTCAGGTTATCTAGCCCACCACCTTGTGAAGCTAGCCGGAAGATCTATGGGTATTTCTCAACATGTGGCCAGTCCAAGGACTAAAACATACTACCTCCGTCCCAGAAAGACTGCAGTTTTGCACTATTTATGTCTAACATTTTACGTCCGTCTTATTTAAAAAGAAAATTTGAGTATTTTTATTGTTATTAGATGGTAAAACATAAATAATACGTTATGTGTGACTAATTTTTTATTTTTTTTTATAAATTTTCTAAATAAGATGGACGGTCAAACGTTAATTAACTGCATGGATCATTCGGTTCAGTTCTAGAGTCAAAAGCACACACCTTTTGTACCCCTACAGATGAGAAAATGTCAAGAACACACAGCTAATTTCTTCCTTTGGAAATAGCAAACAATCTACTTATGACTTCTTCGATACATATTTGTAAAGAAAATACATGGTCACCGAGATTGATAGTGGCAGAAATACGTACTGCTAAAAAAATGTAATAAAAAGAACATCGAAAGGAAAGTGACTTTAATAATTCATTATCTAAAAAAAGTGACTTTAAAATATTGTAGCGAGGGATAATTGTAAAAACACTTTGCAGATTAATTAGTAGAGTCTGAAAGCATGATGACGGTTCCCGCAAAGAAAATGATGTTGGGATAAAGATGTTCCAAAAAAAGATTAAACATAGGACCTGGATAGGACCTGGAGTAGTATCATTTTATCAGCGTGTAAGACAGTTTAGAGCAAAACTAAGGGTGTGTTTAGTTCACGTCAAATTTAGAAGTTTGGTTGAAATTGAAACGATGTGACGGAAATGTTAAAAGTTTGTGTATATAAGAAAGTTTTGATGTGATAGAAAAGTTAGAAGTTCGAAGAAAAAATTTAGAACTACACTCGGCCTAAACAAATAATATCAACTTGGAATGTCGTTTTCAGGCCCATGTGTTCATCACTCCATCCATAGTCAACTCGGTCCCTACGTACCTACATGGACTAATCAATAAGGTGGTGTGCAATTAATGGTGGTTATAAATAAACTACTACTCCATTCGTAAAAAAACAAAACAAACTTATCTAACGTTTGACGGTCCGTCTTATATGATTTTTTTAATTAGTATTTTCATTGTTGTTAGATGATAAAACATGAATAATGCTTTATGCATGATTTGTTTTTTTTAATTTTTTTTATAATTTTTTTAAATAAGACGGACGGTCAAACGTTGAACATGTAAACCCAGGGTTTGTCTTTTTTTAAGACAGAGGGAGTAGTAGCTTGTTCCAGTTTGTTGAATAATCAACAGGTACTGCTACGAACTGCAGATCAAGATCTAATCGAGTGTGCTTGTCCAAGAGTCTGGATGGGTGATTTGCGATCGTACCTCTCGGCACCTCCTCTTGTTCAGCTCGAAGACAACAAACAATTTTCCTAGCCGGGTAATAAAGTCAGTAACCACAACAAGATCTTTCTAATAAGAAGTTCTCTAAAATGAACAACTGCAAAGATATCACGTATTTGTCGCACTCTCAATTACTACCATTTACCAAGAAAGCACTTCGGCCAAGCAGAGCAACACGATAAAACCAAAGCCTGAAACAAAAAGGTGAGTAACTTTCAGCCTGAAACATGTTTGGTCTAACAATTCTGTTTTTTCTTTTTTGAGACAATGAACAATTCCGTTGGTTGACGCTCTACCTCGAGCAAAACCAATTCACAGCCACTAGCTGCCCGAAGAAAACGAACATACGGCTAGCTTTTGCCACCGAACAAACTCGCAAAATCAAACCGTAGTAATCGTAGTAGCACAAGAACAAGCACTGTCAGCAGGAGCAGAGAACCAACCGGCCGCCCAAACACGAGCCTGAAGAAAGACACACGCATACAGAGAACCAGCGAGAGGGAGAGAGAGAGAGAGAGTGCACGCACCGCCGGAGGAGGCCGGGGCCGGCCTCGGTGGCCGCTTCACGCCGGAGGCCGCCATGCGGGCGGTTGCCAAGGCCAGCAAAGGCAGCAAGCGATCGAGTTCGCGAGGGAGCGGGAGAAGAGAGGAGCCAAGCAACAGCAACAACGGCGAGTCCACAGTACACGGCCGGGCAGTGGCATTTATGAACGGCGGCCCGGGCGCTCCTGTGCCGACGTGCACCGCTGTCACGTATCAGTGCATAGCCCACTGTGGGGCCCAAGAGACAGGGCCCAGAAAAATCGCGTGGGGCCAGCGGCGTTAATGCCAAGAAGTCATCGTCTCTGCTGGGCGCAGGAAAAGAAGCCGTGGCAGAAGCAAACAGCAGGTCGGCGACGGCGTCAGTAGCACCAGGTATCGACGTTGTTGCAGAAAATCCTTTTCCACTTTAAACGTCTGTGAGTCAGATTAGTCTGATAGGCTTATCCCTGCATCGGCTTTATTAATCTGCGTACACGCATGGCAGATGCAGGCCTCATGGTTTGTCCAGGTTTTAAAACTTTATTTTATTATTATTAAGCATTTTAGCGTGGTTTTTTCAAACTTTTTATCGTTCCGGTTATAATTGTTATTGAGTATAGTTAACAAACCGTTCCAGTTTATAATTAGTTTTTGGTAATACCTGGTTTATTCCCCCAGTTTCAAGATATACCGTAAATGACTAAATGTTACTCCCTCCATCATAGTCATATTTTCAAATCTGAAAATTTTATTGTTGATAGACATATTTCAATTCAACAACCTATCATCTAATGATTTTCCTCGAATTTAATGCGTGACTCTCCATTCTTCCACATATGATTGGCTACATGGGCTTTGAGAAATGTAAATATTAATGAATCGCTTGTTTACGAGGAATGACTAGTAGCATGTTTAAATAGATGATAAATAGAATTACTTATCCTTGGTCTTATCCTTGGTCTATGTGTCAAGATGAAATATGACTATCAAAAGTAGATGGAGGGAGTAATACTTTGGAACAGAGGGAGTAGTTTTTTAACCAGACTGTTTAAAGTGTTCAGACTTGAAAAATGAACAAGATAGGTAAGTGCCAGTATCTTTACCGGGGAAATAGGGAGTGCATCGTATCTGCACGAGTCGAAACCATGAACAAAGATGATCTTGTACTTGCCTGCTCCTTTGGAACGCCGGACTCCAGGTAGCCAAATGCCTACCGTCTTTGAGCCGTGTTCTTGTCCCTGTAATCGGAGGGCCACCCGGAGAGCCGCAGATCTTCGGAGGCGGAGGCTGGAGCTGTTGTACAGCAGCACCGGCAAGAACACGGCCAGAGCTAGGATGAGCTTCCTTACTGAAAGTGATACACAGGTAGCATGTCAAACTGACACTGTGTCACGATATCCATTTTCCCACGTAACTAGGAATTGGTTTGAAAATTATGCACTGAACAGGAAAGATCTGATGAGCAATTTTAGTTATGTGTTGCAGCTTTGAATAGACTGTACAGCTGTACTTTTATGTGAGTTGAAGAGATACGTCTATTTCTGAACTTGGGCTTTCAGTTAATTAAAGATCAGCGTAAAAAAAACTAAATTAAAGATGATAGGCTTAATCGAATTGCAATGAATTATTCTGTATTGAATTGCAAATCTGTATTGAATTGCTTGCAAACCAAAACTACCAATACATCCTGATCCTTGATATAGTTCCTAGTCAACCGTGTCGTCAGAGCTCCCAATAGCAAAGAGGCCCTCATGGCCTCATCAGTTTATCAGATATTCAGACTTCTATTAATATTCCAGTAAGGGAAATATCCCAAACAATTGACAGATTCCTAAAGTCTACTATAACTACTTGCATATGTTACCCAAGAAGAAGATAAATAGCAAAGGACAAAGCAACATAGCATGTGAGCTCGGACCGTCAGTCTATATAATATAGCCCACGTTCATCTTCACCCATAGTCAAATCAACCGCCACATGGACTAAACAAATAATATAGGTTCGAATAATCTTACTCACTCGGTCCATAAAAAACAAATGAATTTGCTATTTCATTCCTATCTTTCAATTTTTCGTCCGTAACATCTTATATCAGGATTCATTTTCTTGCATACCCAATTATAGTTATACTCAGTTACATATTACTTACACCGTTACATATAACCTACATTAAGGTAAAGTGCACAAAAAATAGATTTTACAACAATTTTTCTCTCTAGATTTACTAATAGGAGTATATAATGTATTATTCATTTCATGATATTAGGATATGTTACATCTTGTACTAGCCTTACTTATACAACGAATGAAGTATACAACAAGAGGATCAATAATATACTGCATGTTTTTTCATACCACAACAAGCGACATAACAAAGAAAATAATTCTTTTAATGATACATACAGGTTTGTCTAACACTACTAACAGACAAATGATCTGCTCATGCAGATCAATAAATCATGATACTTACTCCTTCTGTCTAAAAATAACCTAACCTAATTTGAAAGAGACATACTCTATACGATGAATCTGTTGTAGCTTATGCTGTTCAAGTGAATGATGGCCGACGCAGAGTTAACATGTGGCCAGTCCAAAAAAGCGCGAATATTAGAGAAGAACCTAATATCAAATAATTCGAAGGGGTGAGGCTTCGGACTCAGGTTATCTAGCCCACCACTTTGTGAAGCTAGCCGGAAGATCTATGGGTTTTCTCACATGTGGCCAGTCGCAACCACGACGATGACCCCAACCTCGATGGGTTCGTCTACCACCGTCTTCTTTCCTCCGCTGTGGATCTCGGAGTGGGGGAGGTCAAGTTGGGGAGTCCTCAATCCTCTCTCCCTCCTTTCTCTTTCACTCCACTCTCTTTGCCTCGAGCTCAGCTCACTGCTCGGCAGGAGGACCAGAGGAAAATGGCCACTGACACATCGCGAGATGGCCATGTTGCTCTAGGCGAGCGGTGTGCTCTGAGCCTCTGATAGTGGACTCGGTGGTGGGGGCTCGTTGCTGGCAGGCGCTTAGGTGAGCACCCTGCTGCATCTTGCCGCTGCCCTGGTACCATTTTACCGCTGAGAGGAAAAGGGGATAGAGATGAGGGGTAAGGGAAGGAAGAGGAGAAAAAGAAGGGTGACTCAGAAGTGGACCCTGCATGCTGATTCAGCTGGTTCAACTTCAACTAGATAAACATGCCATGTTAGGAAAAAAGCCACTCTCAAAACCGTTGAAGAAGTTAAATTACACCCATTTTAATAATTAAATTGCGGTTGAGGGATACAAATTAGAATGGCCCTATATTTTAGGGAGTCAAAGTGGACTTATTTCCAATAGGTGTGCCTAAGCAACCCGACCAGACCAAGCCTTATGGGCCATAGTTTCTCGGTCCAAACGAAAACGAAACGCAATCCTAATGCGATTAGCCCATAACGAACTTGAACTTAGAGTTACACAGGCCGCGGTTCAAACACGGTGGGGAAGAACAGTCTCGGGCAGAAGTGTAGAAATCCGGCAAATTTCTCAATCATCCTAAATTGGGAAATCTTATTAAGTCATCACGAGCTGACGACCAGCTCATTAACTATCAGGGCCAGCAATATGTACTTAATGAAGGACGGGAAAAGCACACTAGAGGAGTTCGAATCAGGAGGCCTGAGGTGGCTGATCCCCGAGCAGCAGCGACTTGACGATGGTGTCGGCCATCCCGTCGGAGAGAGGGAACATGTGGCCGGACTTGGGGAGCTCGTGGTACACGACCCAGGGGAGTTTCTCGCTGAGGTACCTGGACAGGCTGACCGGCACGATCAGGTCCTCGGCGCCGTGCCACAGGTGCACCTTCCCTTCGCCGCCGGCGAACGGGTCCTCGAGCTCCAGCGGGCTCCAGCTCCACTTCCCGAATCCGACCGTCATGTCGCGGTGCAGGCAGCTGTACTCCCCCTGCTGCCTTATCTGCGGCTGCGACAACGACGACGACGACGACACGCAGACCGATGAGCAAAACGCTAGTTACAAGTAAGATATGCAACGTGATGAAGTGATCCAGTGATCCTTACCATGTAGGTTCGGAAGGCGAATTTGGGCATGATGAACTTGTCTTCCTCAGAGAGGAGGGCCGGGTTGTAGGCGATGACGCTGGAGGCAGGGAAGAGCTTCTGGGAGTTCCACCAGTAGGTGAGCCATGGCAGGTGGTGTGAGACCCAGACCGCCCACTTGTCCTGCGGGAGCTGCTGGTTCCAGGCGTGCCACGACACGTTCGACGGCAAGCCGGACCACCAGTAGTTGCCCACGGGGCCAAGAATGGCCACCCCGGCGAGCCTGCATGAATAAACACATTGGTCAGAGTTCAGAAACAAGCAGTCCTGCACTCCTGCCATAGATTTTCCAGAGATGGAAATGGTGATCGACTCTACCTGTGTGAGATGTGCTTGAGGCAGCTCCACATGATCTCGCCGCCCATGGAGAAGCCCATGAGGTAGAACTTGGGGCCCAGCTGCAGGTTGTCGGCGAGCTCCTCGACGTCGAGGGCGATGCTCTTCTCCGTACTTGCCGGGTTTGGGTCGCTCTCGGCGTACCCCGGCCGATCGAAGGACAGCTGGTAAATGCCCAGCTCTTGCGCCAGCTCCTGCACCGGTTTCAGCCCATGACATGATCATCACAATTCATCATGATCACAGATCACTTCTATTCTGAAGTCTGAACATAACTAGATGCACTGTAGTTTTTACCAGACTGTCCAAGTGTTCAGTCTGATCACAAATGAACAAGTGCAGTGTATTTACCGGGGAAATTGGGAGAGCATCGTATCTGCAAGAGTCAAAACCATGAACAAAGATGATCTTGTACTTGGCCTGGTCCTTTGGGACGCCGGACTCCAGGTAGGCCAAATGCCTACCGTCCTTGAGCTGTGTTCTTGTCCCTGTAACCGGAGGGCCACCCGGGGAGCCGCAGATCTTCGGAGGCGGAGGCTGGAGCTGCTGGTACACCAGCGCCGGCAAGAACACGGCCAGAGCTAGGATGAGCTTCCTCACCATACCTGTGAAAGTGATGCAGGCAACAATGTCAAACTCTGACGCTGTGTGGCAAGACTGGCGATAATATCCATTTAATTTCCACTGTGCAACTGGGTATTTGTTTTGAAAATTTTGCACTGAATAGGAAAAAAGTCTAATAAATAATTTTTATGTTGGTTCATTTTGCAGCGCTGAATAGGCTATACTTATATGTGGGTTCAAGAGATAAGTCTATTTCTAGGATTTCACCCAAATTAAAGATGATATAGCACGCTTAATCAAATTGCAATGACACAATACATGCAAATTTGTATTGATTGCTTGAAAACCAACACAATACCAATACATCCTGACATCTGTATTGAGTCCTTGTGGGCAGAGCTTCCACATACTACTCCCTCCATCCCAAAATAAGTGCAGTTTTGCACTATTCATACTCAACGTTTGACCGTTCATCTTATTTGAAAATTTTTAGTGAATAGTATTTTTATTGTTATTAGACGATAAAATATGAATAGTACTTTACGTGTGACTAACTTATTTTAAATTTTTCATAAATTTTTTAAATAAGACGGACGGTCAAACGTTGGACACGGATTTCCACGACTGCACTTATTTTGGGACGGAAGTAGTAGCAAAGAGGCCGTCATCAGTTTGTCAGATATTCAGACATCTATTAAATATTCCAGTAAGGGAAATATCCCAAACAATTGACAAGTTCTTAAAGTCTAGAAGGATAGCTAGTGATAAGAGATCCCAAACAAATAATTAACTACACGATGTGCATCTCTTACCCTAAGAAGAGGATAAATAGAGAAGGACAAGCAACGTAACATGGTATCATGTGAGCTCGGACCGTCAGTCTATATAATATAGCTTCATCTTCATCCATAGTCAAATAAATCCCCCCACGTGGATTAAATAATTAATATAGGCTTGAACGTTCCATATGCAACAAGAGTATCAGTGATATATTCTACAACGTTTTTTTCATTCCACAACAAAGCAGCGTAACAAAAAAAATTAAATCTTCTTCTAATATGACGCATACATGTTGTCTAAATACTAACAGAGAGATAGTCTGCTCAGTGACGGATCAAAAAAAAAAAAAAATCAGGCGAGACTATAAATGAACGGCTAGGTACAGAGTTATCATGTGGTCAGTCCGAAGACTAAAATGTACACCCCTTTCATAATTCACTATCCTATCAAGTCACGATCAACCCCATGGATCATTCAGTTCAGTTCTAGAGTCGTACAATGGCAAAGCCGCTGACGGTTTGGCGGGACTTCTAAAAAGTAAAAATTAACCCAAATGATAATTATGTTCGATTTTTAAAATCTCAATGACAATAAAGAGAAGAGACAGTGGACGGGCCGTAGAGGAGTATAATGGCAACGTTTGACGGGACATCTAGAAATTATAAAAATGAAACCTAACGTGACAATAAACTCTAAAAACTATAAAATCTAATTTTTAAAGGTTCCAAGAAGAATGAATAGAAACAGTGGTAGATTGAGCAAGCAAATAAAGAAGAAGATTGACATAAGGGTAGCAACTGGTGTGACTTTTTAAAACTATATAATTAGAAACACGATGATGATAAGGTTTGGTCGTTCAAAATCTTAAGACATGAGATAGCTATTTAATAAATTTTAAGTAAAACCATACTAAAAAAGTATATGATTTTATTATGATTTTGTTTGAGTGCTAGCCGCGCTATTGTGCGGGTCACCCAGCTAGTTATTTTGAAACGGAGGAAGAAGATCGTTACGGCTATAGGCGGTAGCAGCTGCACATAGCTCATCATGCCCCTCGTCATCTCCGAGCAGCAAACCGGCGACGGCACGATGGCGTCGGGAGTGCTATTGGCAACCGAGGAACAGGTGGGCGGCCGTGGGAAGTTCGTGGTAAGATGACCCAAGTTTTGCTAAGCGAGTTTGGTAATCAAGCGGATGTTTGTTTATTGGGAATGTAGCACGGAGGAGGTAAGAAGGATTGTCGTACATGGCGATCCCGTTTGTTATAGTATTTGAGATGCCGGACTGTAAGGTAGGCCAATTGTTTGCTTCTTGGTGCCGTACTGCCGTGACCGGGAAACCGTCTGAGGAGGCTCGGAATTTGGGAGAAGCCGACGGAATACACTAGTGGCTCCTTTCAAATTACGAGATCGCCAAGAATTAACACCAGATTTTGACGAGAAATAAAATAGTAATATTTGATACGACTTCTTTATTTTTTAGGGACACCTAGTACAAATTCTGGTCCGTGAGAGATTCAGAGTACTAATTGTACTTGATTATGTTTTCGACGGAGTTGATAAATCTCGTAGGGCTAAAAATATTATATTTTTCTCAAGCCGGGCCGTTGAAAAATCGGGAAAAGATAAGTAGCACTTGATTATTCGGAGAACGCCCAGTTCTGCAGTTTTTTCAATTCAAGTGGTTCGGATTCATAAGATCGTTCTCTCAAGTATAAAGCTTTCGAAGCTTTTAAAAAAGAGTGTAAAAAGAACAGTAACCGTGAAGCTTTCAGAGGGAGAAAAACATAGTGGGAAGCTTAAAGGCAAAAATCAAAAGGAAAATAAAGGAAGAGAGCAACACAGCAATCAACATCCAAAACAAACCAATTACTCGCCCAAGTCCTCTGTGTGGGGCTACTGTACGAGCAGTATCTGCCAGGCAAAGACGATTAGAAGGGCAGTGCCCAAGTTTCTATGATCGGACGGCTCATGGTTGGCGCCTAACAATGCCTCTGCGATCCCCCGATCCACCAACGTCAATCCGATTACTCCTTTAAAAATAATAACCTAGAGAACCATTCTCTAGGTTGAGTTTTTTTTTTTAAGACGGAAGGAAGCCCATCAATACATCTTAAAAAAAATTCAAAAATGAAGGAACCCCAACAACTGGAAATGCTAAACACGCGTATCCTATTTGGGCTCGGGCGGGACAGGACAATTTTTTTAGGGATCACCAGCTTATCCGAGTCCCACTGCCAACAAAGACACAACGTTTTCCACTCCCAGTTCTCATACCGCGGAATGACGCGCGAGATCTCGGTGGCGGCAGCGGCGAAAATAGAAGCCCGGCCCATAGTGGTCTCATTGCAGATGTCTACATATACATTCATCGACGATGGGTACTGATGATAATGCAAAGTTGAGGTTGAGTTCCATGTGCCGCAACAAAAGCAGGTCCAAAACTAGACAGATTCTCGCGTTCCAGATTGTAAGCCTTGTCTTATGAAGAACCTGCAATTAACGAGGATCAGTGGCAGTTGAACTCAACAAGCAAGCTACCTCATCACTGCAGCCAAGAGGAAACAAGTTCACCGCATGATGCACTTCAGGTGAGCCAATAGGAAAACAAGACGTTGATAATACCAGATATGGATGAAAAATTCAGTGAAGATACAACCACAACAGTATAATCAACGAACTGCTTTTTTTTTACTGACGACCGGCCGATTAACTACGCTGTCAATGCAGCATATGTACTTAACGAAGCACCAAGAAACGCACTCCACATTGGTGAACGGGGAGGACCAGAGTTCGAATCAGGATCAGGCCTGAGGTGGCTGAATCGCCGAGCAGCAGCGACTTGACGAGCTGGTTCGGCATCCCGTCGGCGAGCGGGAACATGTGGCCGGACTTGGGGAGCTCGTGGTAGACGACCCAGGGCAGCTTCTCGCTTAGGTACCTGGACAGGCTGACCGGCACGATCAGGTCCTCGGCGCCGTGCCACAGGTGCACCTTCCTTCGCCGCCGGCGAACGGGTCCTCGAGCTCCAGCGGGCTCCAGCTCCACTTCCCGAACCGCCGTCATGTCGCGGTGCAGGCAGCTGTACTCCCCCTGCTGCCTTATCTGCGGCTGCGACGACGACAGACACGCAAACCGAGAGCAAAACGCTATTACAGTAAGATATGCAACGTGATGAAGTGATCCAGTGATCCTTACCATGTAGGTCGGAAGGCGAATTTGGGCATGATGACTTGTCTTCCTCGGAGGAGGAGGCCGGGTTGTAGGCGATGACGCTGGAGGCAGGGAGAGCTTCTGGGAGTTCCACCAGTAGGTGAGCCATGGCAGGTGGTGGGGACCCAGACCGCCACTTGTCCTGCGGAGCTGCTGGTTCCAGGCGTGCCACGACACGTTCGACGGCAAGCGGACCACCAGTAGTTGCCCACGGGCCAAGAATGGCACACCCGGCGAGCCTGCATGAATAAACACATTGGTCAGAGTTCAGAACAGGAGCACTCCTGCCATAGATTTTCCAGAGATGGAAATGGTGATCGACTCTACCTGTGTGAGATGTGCTTGAGGCAGTCCCACATGTTCGCGCATGGAGAAGCCCATGAGGTAGAACTTGGGGCCCAGCTGCAGGTTGTCGGCGAGCTCCTCGACGTCCAGGGCTATGCTCTTCTCTGTACTTGCCGGGTTTGGGTCGCTCTCGGCGTACCCCGGCCGATCGAAGGACAGCTGGTAAATGCCCAGCTCTTGCGCCAGCTCCTGCACCGGTTTCAGCCATGACTGATCATCACAATTCATCATGATCACAGATCACTTCTATTCTGAAGTCTGAACATAACTAGATGCACTGTAGTTTTTACCAGACTGTCCAAGTGTTCAGTCTGATCACAATGAACAAGTGCAGTGTATTTCGGGGAAAATTGGGAGAGCATCGTATCTGCAAGAGTCAAAACCATGAACAAAGATGATCTTGTACTTGGCCTGGTCCTTTGGGACGCCGGACTCCAGGTAGGCCAAATGCCTACCGTCTTGAGCTGTGTTTGTCCCTGTAACCGGAGGGCCACCCGGGAGCCGCAGATCTTCGGAGGCGGAGGCTGGAGCTGCTGGTACACCAGCGCCGGGCAAGAACACGGCCAGAGCTAGGATGAGCTTCCTCACCATACCTGTGAAAGTGATGCAGGCAACAATGTCAAACTCTGAGCTGTGTGCAAGACTGGCGATAATATCCATTTAATTTCCATGTGCAACTGGGTATTGTTTTGAAAATTTTGCACTGAATAGGAAAAGTCTAATAAATAATTTTTATGTTGGTTCATTTTGCAGCGCTGAATAGGCTATACTTATATGTGGGTTCAAGAGATAAGTCTATTTCTAGGATTTCACCCAAATTAAAGATGATATAGCACGCTTAATCAAATTGCAATGACACAATACATGCAAATTTGTATTGATTGCTTGAAAACCAACACAATACCAATACATCCTGACATCTGTATTGAGTCTTGTGGGCAGAGCTTCCACATACTACTCTCCATCCAAAATAAGTGCAGTTTTGCACTATTCATACTCAACGTTTGACCGTTCATCTTATTTGAAAATTTTTAGTGAATAAATTTTATTTGTTATTAGACGATAAAATATGAATAGTACTTTACGTGTGACTAACTTATTTTAAATTTTTTCATAAATTTTTTAATAAGACGGACGGTCAAACGTTGGACGGGATTTTCCGACTGCACTTATTTTGGACGGAAGTAGTAGCAAAGAGGCCGTCATCAGTTTGTCAGATATTCAGACATCTATTAAATATTCCAGTAAGGGAAATATCCAAACAATTGACAAGTTCTTAAAGTCTAGAAGGATAGCTAGTGATAAGAGATCCAAACAAATAATTAACTACACGATGTGCATCTCTTACCCTAAGAAGAGGATTAAATAGAGAAGGACAAGCAACGTAACATGGTATCATGTGAGCTCGGACTTTGTCAGTCTATAGCTCACGTTCATCTTCATCCATAGTCAAATAATCCCCCCACGTGGATTAAATAATTAATATAGGCTTGAACGTTCCATATGCAACAAGAGTATCAGTGATATATTCTACAACGTTTTTTTCATTCCACAACAAAGCAGCGTAACAAAAAAAATTAAATCTTCTCTAATATGACGACATACATGTTGTCTAAATACTAACAGAGAGAGAGTCTGCTCAGTGACGGATTCAAAAAAAAAAAAATCAGGCGAGACTATAAATGAACGGCTAAGTACAGAGTTATCATGTGGTCAGTCCGAAGACTAAAATGTACACCCCTTTCATAATTCACTATCCTATCAAGTCACGATCAACCCCATGGATCATTCAGTTCAGTTCTAGAGTCAAAACCACACACCTTTTGTGCTTCTACAGCTGAGAAAATGTGAAGAACACACAGCTAATTTCTTCCTTTGGAAAATAGCAAAGGATCTACTTATGACTTCTTCGATACATATTTGTAAAGTAAACACATGGTCAGTTGGTCACCAACATTGATAAAGCTGGCAGGGACAGAGATATGTACCGCTCGAAAATTTTATGTACAGATGGTTGAAACCTAAGATTGGATACCCAATAAAAAAGAGATGGAAAGGTAAGTGACTTTAAAATATTGTAGTGAGAATAATTATAAGAACACTTTGTAGATTAATTAGTAGAGTCTGAAAGCATGATGACGGACAAAGATGTAAAAAAGAAGGATTAATCATAGGACCTGGAGTGTCATTTTATCCGCACTTAAGAAAGCTTATCAGTACTTATAGAAAGCTTATCAGTACTTAAAGAAAGCTTAGAGCAAAACAAAATAAACAATATCAACTTGGAGTGTCATTTTCAAGCACAAGTTCATCACTTCATCCATAGTCAACTCGGTCCCTACGTGCATACTCCTTCCGTCTCAAAATAAACCAACATCGTGATAGGATATGACACATCATAGTAACGAGTCTGAACACGTAGAATGTCCAGATTCGTTGTATTAGGATGTGTCACAATTTAGTATGAGGTTGGTTTATTTTGGGACGGATGGAGTACATGGACTACTCAATAGGGGGTGATGTGCGATAATGGTCATAAATACTCTATCCATCCCATTTTAAGTGCAGTTGTGAATTTCTGTGTCTAACTTTTGACCATCTATATTATTTAATTTTCCTATAATTAGAAGTTTTATTGTTATTAGATAATAATAAAACATGAATAATACTTTATACGTGACTTACTTTTTATTTTTTATAAAATTTTTAAATAAGACGGACGGTTAAACGTTGGACAAAAACCCGTTTAAAATGAGACGGAGGGAGTAATCACCAGGAACAGGTACGAATTACAGATCAAGATCTACGCGAGTAGTGTACTCGTCCAAGAGCCTGGAGGCGTGGTTTGCGATCGCACCTCTCGGCACCTCCTCCTTGTTCAAATGTTCAGCCCGAAGCCCGAAGGTAACCTAAACAATTCTCTTAGCCGGCCAGCCGGGCAACCGAATCTTTCAAGGGAAAAAAAACTAAAATGAACAAGTACAAAGGTATCACGTTCGCTCTCTCAATAACAAAGAAAGCACTTAAGGCCAAGAAGAGCAACACGATAAAAACAAAAGGGTGCAACAAAAAGGTGATCAACTTTGAGCAGAACAAATACTCCCTCTGACCTCTGTTCTTAAACAAAATCATGCCTAGCATCCCCCGAGGCAACTTAGTAGTAGAAAGGAAAAAAAAAAGTCTTCCATTAACAGAAAATTGGGTGGGTGGGAAGTAAATATTATACCAGAGATAAAATTTTCGATTCATACACCGATAGAGATGAAATTACTCCCTCCATTCTAAAATATAGCAACTTCTCCGCTACTTTTTTTTCCCTCAATCAATTACAATCATTCCCCGTATACTTTCTCATCTCAATTGATCATAACAATTTATTTTCAAATCTCAATTTCTTAACTCCACGTAAAATTTCAAAACTACTTGTATTTGGGATTAATTTATTTTGAAACAAAATTTAAACTTCAAAAATCCCTTACTTTGGGACAGATGGAGTATATAAAAAAGACATGTTTTGCTAAACTCAAAATACGCTCTCTGCTCAAACAGTTTTGTTGGTTGACGCTCTACTCCTCTACCTCGAGCAAAACCAATTCACAGCCACTAGCTGCCCGTAAGAAACGATCGAACGGATGACTAGCTTTGCTACCGAACAAACTGTGGCAAAATCAAACCGTAGCAAACCACAAAAGCAAGCACGAGCAGGCGCAGAGATCCAACAATCGTCCGCACAGACACGAGCCAGGAGAAAGACGCATACAGAGAGCTAACGCCGGAGAGACCGATCGAGAGAGAGAGAGAGAGAGGGGGTTGCACGTACCGCCGGAGGAAGCCGGGGCCGGCCGCGGTGGCCGCTTCACGCCAGACGCCGCCATGGATCCCCTGCAGCGGCGGCGAGGGGCGAGGAGCGAGTTCCGCGAGTGGGAGGAGAAGAAACTCCAGCTGAAGCTAACTCCGCGCGAGCCAGCAGCAAACGACGGCAGTGGCTTTATGAACTTCCCGCTGTGTGCCGACCTGCACTGCACGGCGGTCACGTTGGGTTAAAACCCCAGCATAGTCCACTGTATGGGGTCCACGAGACAGGGCCCAGAGAAATCGCGTGGGGGCCACTGGCGTTAATGCCGAGAAGTCGTTGTCTCTGCTGTATTTTATGGTGTGAGCACAGGAAAAGGAGCCGTGGCAGAAGCAAACAGCAGCTCGGCGACGGCGTCAGCAGCTCAGTATCGACAATGTTTCAGAAAATCTTTTTTTTTTCACTTTAAAAAAATGGTTCTGAGTCAAAATTACGTGGCCAACCTGATAGACTTGTAGGTGCATCAGTTTCAGTTTCAGTGGTGTTCATTTCTACTGAAAACAGAGATAAAGTTAAGAAAAAAAATTAAAAAAAATTATTAAATGATTAATTGAATTTTAATTTTTATAAACTTATAAAGTAAATTTATATGATATTTCAAAGCAATTTTTCTATGAAAAGTTTTCACACGAAATGTAACGTTTAGCAATTAAAAAATATGCTAAAGAAAACCAAGGTAAAACCTATATCATAATTAGAAAAAAAAAATGGGACCATCTGCCCATGCCAAATCCAGCGTTTGGTACACCAGTACTACAGCAGGCTAGCAGCAATTCATAGCTCATGGCCCTCGTCATCTCCGAGTGGCAAACAACGGCAGCCACCGGCACGATGCCGCTGGGAATGCCATCGGCGACCAAGGAGGCAAGGAGCAGGTGGGCGGCCGTGTGAAGTTCGTGATGGACATGTCTAGAGCAAGTTCAATAGTATAGTCAACTACCGGCTCCAATTCATCTATAACCAATCTAATAGCTCATTCATACAATAGTTACATACTGCACTATTAATACCTAGTCCCACATGTCATAGACACACTGCGTCTTGGAGTCCGTGCTACAGCTGGCTACAAATCTGTAGCCCGCTGCTCTTCTTTCTCCTAATTTATCTCTTTAAAATATGTTTGCAGCTGGCTTATAGCCTGCTATTGTACCTGCTCTTAGTAACTAAGCGGTTGCCTGATTACTTGGAAATGGACATGACCTCGTACTAGGCGATCCCATTTGGCCTTTGGGACGCCGGACTGAAGGTAGGTCGAGTGTCTAGTTCTTGGTGCCATGACCGGGGAACCGTCCGAAGAACTGGGAATTTGGAAGAATCCGACGGAATATAGTTCTGATACGAATTCATTTTTCGAAGGGACACCTGGTACAAATTCTGGTTCCTGAGAGATTCAGAATACCAAATTTTGATACGAATTCCTTTTTTAAAGGGACACCTGGTACAAATTCTGATACGAAGTACTAATTGTAACTTAATTACTCTTTTAGAAGGAGTTGAGAAATCTCGGAGGGCCAAAATATTAATCTGGCCGGGCCGTTGAGAAATCAGGAAAAGGATAACAGTAACACTTGATTATTCGTGGAACGGCCAGTTCTACATTTTTTCAATTTGAGTGGTTCGGATCCATAACGATCGTTATCTCAAGTACAATGAGTCGATTACCTTTCCAAGCTTTTCATGAAAAGAATGTAAAAGGAATAGTAACCGTAAAGCTCTCCGAGGGAGAAAAACATAGTGGAAAGCTTAAAGGCAAAATCAAAAGTAAAATAAAGCAAGAAAGCAACACAGCAATTCACATCCAAAACAAACAAATTACTCACCCAACCAGGACGGGCACAAGTGCGCAAGTTTACTGTGGTTTGTGGGGGGACGTTTTGATAGCGTACCGTTTGATTTAGGCCGCTCATACACGATCGGATGGCTGAGACTGAGACTGGTCATCTGACTCACCTATCAGGATTCAATCTCAAAAAGGAAAAAGAGAAAAAGAGTATCAGGTATTCATCCCCTTCTGTAAACTACTTTCACTATCTTAAAATATAAACAAATCTAATAGAAACGTGATACATGCCAATACTATGAATCTGAATAGTATCACGTCTCATATTGGATTTGTTTATTTTGAAACGAATGAAAATTAAAAAGCATCAAGCCAAGAGACAGGAGACTAGAAAATACTGTAGAGAAAGATTAGGCGACACAGTAATACGAACGGCATGCTCGAGTCTCGACCGCGAGGCAGGAATCCCGGTCCATGTTGGTCTAATTGCAGTTGTCTACATCTACAACCCTATAATTGTCAGCTAATAATACAAACACACCGAGAAAGTAGAACACGATGAGTAGGGGCAAAACCGAGGTTGAGTTTCTGCATGACTTTATCTCATGTATTTTTTTTACCAGAAATAAAAATTCAAAACTAGGCTGATTCTTGTTCTACCATTCCAGAGTACAGCCTTACCTTGTGAAGAACCTGCAATTAACGAGGATCATAGGCAGTTGAACTCAACAAGCAAGCTACTTCGCCATCCTTGCAGCTTGCAAACGAAGCACAATCAGATGAAAAATTGAGTGAAGATACAACCACAATCGTATAATCCTGCTTTTCTTTTTCTTGAGATTGCCACTTACCAGAGCCAATGGCAGACTATAGCGTCGATTGCCAATTTCTGACGACTTCTTACTAGACAGCTAAAGGTAATGAGGTATTAGGTATGACAATTGACAAATACAAACACGATGGCTTGGAAAGAAAGTGGAAAATATGGAAATCAAACATCATCAAAGCAGAACACTCGGTCATTTTCAGTTGTTTAACCATGCCATTCCGGCCATGTCAGAAAAGTTTCAAGAAGAAACCATAGTTCAACTGTTTGGAAGGCTACAAAAGCTTTTCTGGAATCACATTAACAGGGAGTACTGAAACATGGCACAATTTAAAGCACAAGAAACTACATCTGAAATATTTCGCTCTCACCATCACCTTTGTTCCCCTGAATGAAGGTATTCTTCTCAGGATAGCAATATGTGCATAACTTTGTTGTCAATTTTCTTTCCATGGATTTTTTTTTTGTGTGTCATTGAAACAAAGTGTCTCCAGTTGTGTCACGCCATTTACTTTTCTTCGCTAGTTGGTGGAGTCAATGGTCACTATCCAAGTGCTTATAGACTATAAGAAGGAAACAAGTCATTTTTTAGAACAGATTTGCAAAGTACAAACAACTGAACAAGTAACAACAGTACAGCTAAAATCTCTCTTTCTAGAAACCTGTATAATTTAGTATTATTATAAACTTAGCTAGTTCCTCACATTACTCTTACGTACCGATTCAGTATAAAGTAATAAACCATTGTTTCAGTATGATTTCCAAAATGCAAATGGAAAGTCTAAATTTTCAGATAACAGAGGATGTCACAACTCATGGTATCCGCAGTAAGCTAATCATAGAGTAATCTGACCAAAACAATGTGTACAATATAACATTCAAAAGTACTCACGACACAAGACGATAAGAACTAATGAGCAATCAAACAAACCTATACCTTACCAAGATTTTCCATCAAATGCTGTGTTGCATCATCGACATTAAGATCTGCGTTTCGTGTATTTTACATTCTGCCTGAACCTGAACCTTTGGTCCTGGTCACATGTGCAAGGTATATTTCCAAAATGCAAAACTATCATATTACAGAGGGTGTTGCAACCCACGGTAGTCACAGTAGTACAGCACCATGAGTAATCTAACCAAACAATGAATGTGTAAATTATATACCCTTTACAAGTGATCACAGCGCGCGTTTGTTATCACAATGTGTAAATTATACCCTTTACAACACAGAAATGTGGAAATGGAAGCGTCGGCAGAGGAGGCGACGGTGGCGAGAGAAGAGATGAAACTGGCAGGGGCGGACGCGGCGTGACGGCGGCATGGGGAGAGCATAGGATGGGTAGCTGTACCTTCTACTAGCTGTGATGTTCGGTCAGTGAGGAAGATGGGGACGCCGGAAGAGGAGGTGGTGGCGGCTGCGGCGGCCGCTCTGGCGGCGCTCGGCCAGAGGGTATGCGTGGTCGATGACTTAAAAGGCCGGGCCTGTTTAGATGACGAGGAGATGTGGCCTATGAACCGTATGTTTTGTTCGGGAAAGAAAGTCTATTTGCCTCCCCTCATCTATGGACCGAGTGTTTTTTTTTTTTTTTTGACACGTATGGACCGAGTTTGATTTACCTTCCCATGGAATATTAGAACGGGTAAGTTTTGTCTCACGGGCGGTTTAGCCGGCAGTTTCATCCTACGTGCTACATTAGGCCTGTTTTTTTATCTAAAAAGGCACCTATATGATAGAAAAATAATAGGAGGGCAACATATAAATGGCCACCTCATCTTTCCTTGGTTCATAGCCGACGGTGCCGCTTGAAGAGGCAGCCACACTCGGTGGAAGGTGGTGGTGGATGGTAGCTTGAGCGAGGATGGCACGATACGGGTCGGCCGCGAGAGTGTTGACATGAAATTCATCGCGACACACGAATGCATGAAATATATGCTTATCTTCAGTATAGGTTCTATTAATCGGGTTCCGAGCGTGTCAGTTAGTTTAATTCTACAACTAACAAGATCGATAAATTGATCGTATAAGATTAATTAAAGAGTTGATCGGCCAATAGGCCGATGTGATACAGCGAGACCAGCCAATATCGATAGAGTTTTGGTCAATCAACTATAGGTTCGATGTAGATTCAAATAATCAAATAAACAATAAAGTTCATGCTATCATCGGCTAGAACCAAAATATGTATGGTCATTAATATGAGCTGATGCAACACTTAGAAATCTTAACAATAATACAAGATAATTCATCAGCTAGAACTCCGATGAAACATTGCATAAAAACCTATCGGCTTAGTAGAAATAAACTTATTAGCAGCAATCTGATAGATCGGACCATACGGAGACAATATAAGATTAACGATAATAAGAAAAACCTATTTAGCCGGTAGATCAGATCGAAGAGAATATCGGACCTAATCGAGAAAGTTCTAGCCACGCTGATACAAGCGAAATTGACGGAAGTTAATTCTTGCCGGAGATCGAACTTAACCGATGCAGCCCCGCTCGAAACTAAGAACTTGTCGGAATAAAAGGTGGCGATACGATGAAAGTTGTATATTGATCGAGAGATAGTTTACAAAGACCTTTGGTATTCATATTTATACCACCGGGTTGAAGCAAGGGCAGGAGATAAGACTCCTAACATGAAAAGGAAAATAACTAATCCTGCATATTCAAGAGATATACCAAAAATATAAAACTGTCTTGTCGTGGTGTTTATGATTCCTCTTTGAATTCGGCTTGATATGGATAAACTTTCATCTGCCAGTTGACTTCTTCCCTTAATCGAATCCAGTGGACAACCGTAACAAATTTTGGTGTCAACAAAGAGTACCCTGAACCCCACCGCGGTGGTGAACCGCAGCTTCGGCGCACACATCGCCATCACGATACGACCATTCCTGTTCCACCACCTCACGTTGGTGTACCTCGTGGCCCCATCCCATCGTGCTATGTGCCTAACGCTCGAGCTTGACGGGTTTGCTAGCCAGTAGTTGGGATGAAAATGGATCGAAACTAGCTTTATCATATTCGTTTTCATTTTTTTTAATCAGAATCAGAATCAGAATCGGAAAACCCGGATATGGTGAAATTGAATATTATCGAATACAGATACAGAGTGAATACGAGACGGAACGAATACGACAATGAATATTTGCCAGTATATAAAAAAGCCCTTAAATAGAGTTTCTTAACCAAGGAAGAGATATCGCTTATTATTTTAGGTCAATATCTCCAACATTTATATCATCAATTTTGTAGGCGGTCCCACAACCGTATGTGAAAATCGATTTTCATGGCCGTTCTCTTAAGAGATCCATATCTAATATGATTATTCATTTTCTAATCCTAAAACTTTTTTCTACATGTATAGCTTACTTACCATATCACTTATTAAGTTTAATAAGTTCTTGTTGTATAAATTGGAGATGTTATTTATTTAACTTCACATCTTCGAAAATTGTAATGTTTATTTTATACTTTAAATATTTTTAAATACAAATGTTATAAACTACAAAGTGGTAGATCTCATTGAGCTCTACAACTTTGATATGGAGCACATCTCCACCAGATATCGTTTGAATTGTAGATCTAAGATTTTATAAAAATAGATATGGTATTTTATAATCAGTATTTAGACCCATAAATGACCTCAAATAATAGAATAGTCAATAAGAAAGTTGTTGATCTCATCAAGCTCTACAATTTTGATATAAAGTTTGTCTTCATCTGACTCTGTATGAAAAAGTTATCTATATATACGTGTTTTTTCTAAATATGATCCATGTCCACGGATATTTGAAAAAATTTCCGAAAAGTCTCTGACCGTTTTCCGATTCCGATGGATAGTATCCTTACTGTATTCATTTTCGTTTCCGAGAAAAAAAATCCGAATTCATTTCCAAATTCGAGAATTTCTGGATCGCTCGGCCAGAGGGTATGCGTGGTCGATGACTTAAAAGGCCGGGCCTGTTTAGATGACGAGGAGATGTGGTCTATGAACCGTATGTTTTGTTCGGGAAAGAAAGTCTATTTCCCTTCCCTCATCTATGGACCGAGTGTGTTTTTTTTTTTTTGACACGTATGGACCGAGTTTGATTTACCTTCCCATGGAATATTAGAACGGGTAAGTTTTGTCTCTCGGGCGGTTTAGTCGGCAGTTTCATCCTACGTGCTACATTAGGCCTGTTTTTTTATCTAATACGGCACCTATATGATAGAAAAATAATAGGAGGGCAACATATAAGTGGCCACCTCATCTTTCCTTGGTTCATAGCCGACGGTGCCGCTTGAAGAGGCAGCCACGCTCGGTGGAAGGTGGTGGTGGATGGTAGCTTGAGCGAGGATGGCACGATACGGGTCGGCCGCGAGAGTGTTGACATGAAATTTATCGCGACACACGAATACCTGAGATATCTGCTTAACTCCAGTATAGGTTCTATTAATCGGGTTCCACGCGTGCCAGTTAGTTTGATTCTACAATTAACAAGATCGATAAATTGACCATATAAGATAAATTAAAGAGCTGATCGGCCAATAGGCCAATGTGATGCAGCGAGACCAGCCAATACCGATAGAGTTTTGATCAATCGACTATAGGTTCGATATAGATTCAAATAATCAAATAAACAATGAATTTCATGCTATCATCGGCTATAACCAAAATATGTATGGCCATTAATATGAGCTGATGCAACACTTAGAAATCTTAACAATAATACAAGATAATTCATCAGCTAGAACTCTGATGAAACATTGCATAAAAACCTATCGGCTTAGTAGAAATAAACTTATTAGCAACAATCTGATAGATCAGACCATACCGAGACAATATAAGATTAACGATAATAAGAAAAACCTATTTAACCGGTAGATCAGATCGAAGAGAATATCGGACCTAATCGAGAAAGTTCTAGCCATGCTGATACAAGCGAAATTGGCGGAACTTACTTCTTGCCGGAGATCGAACTTAACCAATGCAGCCCCGCTCGAAACTAAGAACTTGTCGGAATAAAAGGTGGCGATGCGATGAAAGTTGTATATTGACCGAGAGATAGTTTACAAAGACCTTTGGTATTCATATTTATACCATCGGGTTGATGCAAGGGCAGGAGATAAAACTCCTAACATGAAAAGGAAAATAACTAATCCTGCCTATTCAAGAGATATATCAAAAATATGAAACTGTCTTGTCGTGGTGTTTATGATTCCTCTTTGAATTCGGCTTGATATGGATAAACTTTCATCTTCTAGTCGACTTCTTCCCTTAATCAAATCCACTGGACAACCATAACAAATTTTGGTGTCAACAAAGAGTACCCTGAACCCCACCGCTGTGGCGAACCGCAACTTCGGCGCGCACATCACCATCACGATACGACCATTCCTGTTCCACCACCTCACGTTGGTGTACCTCGTGGCCCCGTCCCATCGTGCTACGTGCCTAACGCTCAAGCTTGACGGGTTTGCTAGCCAGTAGTAGGGATGAAAACGGATCAAAAACGGAAGGAAACTAGCTTTCTCATATTCGTTTTCATTTTTTTGGAATCGGAATCAGAATCAGAATCGAAAACCCGGATACGGAAATAAAATTGAATATTATCGAATACAGATACAGAGTGAATACTAGACGGAACGAATACGACAACAAATATTTGCCAGTATATAAAAAATCCCTTAAATAGAGTTTCTTAACCAAGGAAGAGATATCGCTTATTATTTTAGGTCAATATCTCCAATATTTATATCTTTAATTTTGTAGGCGGTCCCACAACCGTATGTGAAAATCGATTTTTATGGCCGTTCTCTTCGAGATCCATATCTAATATGATTATTCATTTTCTAATCCCAAAACTTGTTTCTACATGTATAGCTTACTTACCTTATCACTTATTAAGTTTAATAAGTTCTTGTTGTATAAATTGGAGATGTTATTTATTTAACTTCACATCTTTGAAAATTGTAATGTTTGTTTTATACTTTAAATATTTTCAAATACAAATGTTATAAACTACAAAGTGGTAGATCTCGTTGAGCTCTACAACTTTGATATGGAACGCATCTCCACCAGATATCGTTTGAATTGTAGATATAAGATTTTGTAAAAATAGATATGGTATTTTATAATGAGTATTTAGACCCATAAATGACCTCAAATAATAGAATAGTCAATAAGAAAGTTGTTGATCTCATCAAATTCTACAATTTTGATATAAAGTTTGTCTTCATCTGACTCCATATGAAAAAGTTATCTATATATACGTGTTTTTTTCTAAAATATGATCCATGTCCACGGATATTTGAAAAAATTTCCGGATAGTTTCTGACCGTTTTTCGATTCCGACGGATAGTACCCTTACTGTATTCATTTTCGTTTCCGAGAAAAAAAAATCCGAATTCATTTCCGAATCCGAGAATTTCTGGATAGTTCCGACCGAAACTATCCGAATTCAGAAAATGGTCTGGACGGACGGAAACTATCCGTGCCAATGTCAACCCTAGCCAATAGCCGCTACCATGGCTGCCTCTCTTCCCAATGATGAGTGGGCGAGCTCGATTACAACTGCAAGATATGCGAATGTACTCGAGCTCGCCTACATTGTCGTTCCATAGAGGCCCAACACAACGAAGATGGCTCGCTGGCCCACTGCAGCGCCACGTCCACCACCGTTGGCATATACTCCATCCGTTTCGAAATGTTTGACATCGTTGACTTTTTAGGACATGTTTAACCGTTCGTATTATTCAAAAACTTTTGTGAAATATGTAAAATTATATGCCTACATAAAAATATATTTAACAATGAATCAAATGATAGGAAAATAATTAATAATTACTTAAATTTTTTGAATAAGACGAACGGTCAAACATGTGCTAAAAAGTCAACGGCGTCAAACATTTCGAAACGGAGGGAGTATATGACAAGAGAGAAGTGTCACAAGGAAAGGTGACGGGGTGCGGTCCGCGGGGCAGCTAGGGAATTAGTGACATCATGGCCACATGTGATCGGCTCTCCTATAACTTGGGCATATCGAAGGAAGCTTAAGAGGTTGCGGACCTTCTATTTACCCTAGAACCATTGATGATCACTTGCCCTATGATGTCGCTGCCCTCCACCGGAACAACCTGAGCCCGAGATCCATGTCAGCGCCGCATGAGCCAGATCTCCCTTGCAGTCGCCGTTGTTGTTCCCGATCGGTACAGCCCCACCGTCATGCCTGACATGATGGGCCTTTGTCGTGCTCAACTAGTACAACCAGCTGTTGAACGAGTTGTAGTGCTACGTTGACTAGGTCAACGTGTTACGTAGACCCCACATAGAATGAAACCATCCAAGGAGGTAAAACGAACTAGTTTTTTTTTTACGGGAACCAGCAGGAGAGACTCCAACTGAAATGCATTGCAAAAATCGGAGAGTATTTATAAAAGACTATACCGCGGTGGTGTTGGAGGGGAGGGAAGCAAACGCCTTTGCCCTCCATGACGCAACCGGATGCAGTTGTATGTGCACTAATTTTTTATTTTGCACACAAGGTTTATCTACCCTATAATTCACCAACTGATGTTTACATCCTTCATACTTCGTTCATCAAATCTAACGGTCCAAAATCATCGAATCCAATGGCTCAAATCGTCCTACGGTCCCCTCATGCTCACCCCGCATGCATGAGTGCACGCGCACCTCCTCACTGCAATCGCGCGATCCCCGAATCACGGCACGACGCGCTCCCCCATCGTTCCCCTCCCTTCGCACGCGCTCCCTCCCTTCCACGGTTCCACCGCTCCGCGCCCCACGCACTACGCCCGTCGCAAGCGCCGTCGCCGGCGTCGGCCATCGATCCTCGGCGCAGATCGCCCTCAACCCACACAGGCGATGCGTCTGCGGCGTCGTGGCGCGGTTGGCGTCGCTGATCTGGAGGCGGAAGTCAACCACGGCGTGATGGTGTCGCGATGGCTGGGCATCGGCAGCGTCGCGGTTGGCAGACGCATCGCGACATTTCCTCTCCATTTCACCACCAGGTCATGCGCTCCTGTAAACTTAAGCTGTAAGGATATTTGATCATGCAGAGGTGTAATAATACCACCATATGATCCAGTATTTAACAGATCATTTTTAAGTCCTGTGACGCTGCCGATGCGAACATTAAGAACGATACAATATTGTGTATATCTTCTCAGGCACCGTCAATCCTTCTCTTTCCCAGGTCAGTTGAATGACCCATCACTTTTTCATGCTTTGCATACTGTTGTTTCTAATTTGGCAGAGAATCAATTGAGCTATGTGTTTACTACTGTTGTAACATCAAAATGTTGAATTATTCAGTTCATAACTTTTGAAAAACAGTTTGTTAGTAGTTTTAGATGCAAAAATAGACACTAAAGATAATTAGACTGAAAGAGGCATATAGCCATGAACTGTGAAAAGTGGAAAGCTGCTCCTGAAAAGAAATCTAGCAGTAGAATTTAAGCGTGACTTATTACAAGTAGCACATGTTTGACAGAATGATTAATCTCACAGTGCCAAACTAAGATGCATGTTTTTCTTGTTGTCTTCTCTGCATGAAAAGACATGTTTGACTGAATTGTAAAACTAGGGAATATTACCATAAAAAGATATGTTTGATTGAATGATTAATCTCACAATGCCAACCTATCTCACTGTGCAAATCTCACAATGCCAACAACCTATCTCACTGTGCCAAACTAAGGTGCGAGTTTAACTACTTGTCTTATCTGCAGGAAATAACAAGTTGCTTGGGTAGATTAACATAAAAAGGTTTGCTGATGGTGAAACATATGTTCAGTTACAAGAAAGCTAAGGGGATACGATGTTTTCCTTGTGCAACCAACGTGTCCTCCTGCAAATGAGAATTTTATGGAACTTCTGGTCATGACCAATGCCTGTATGAGAGCATCGGCTAACAGCATTACTGCAGTCTCCCTTACTTTTGTTATGCCAGAGCTGACAGGAAGGTAATGTCGTCAACTTGTCATATAGTTTTTTTTGCCTCCAAATCATCTTAGTGCTTTTGGGATCACTTTATTTTTTCAGTGGAATTTGTCACATGCTTGTAATAATACACTTTTATTATTGTTTCCACAAAGAGATCAATGATACAACTTTTGGCTGTAAAATTTAATCTATGTGTCCATTTGTGGAGACCTCACAGTCAGGAATCATTACCGGCCACTACATATTGTCTTAACATCTGAGGAACTTCTTATTTTTTGAAACAAGAATATATTGTTGAAAAACTGCATTTGCCGGATTTTAAGGCCAGTCTTGACTAGAATCGATCATTTAGAATATTATACTACATATTTCATCATTATTTATTTTATAAATAAATGCATTTGCAGGATGGTAACGAGCAGAGGCAACATTATTTTTGCTAAATCTACTGGTATACCGAAAATGAGTGTGAAAGCAATATTCCTAATGACGCACGAGATTTTTTTAAGTGTATCGCAAATGCTCAATATTAGAGTAGTTATTTACTTGCATTGTATATTCTATATTATATCAAATGCTTTTTTTTACTTGTTTATACCCGCAACAAATTAATGAAATAACTCTCTATTTTTTAACATATATCACCCTTCTATATTGTATACCGAAATGATTATATATAATTAATTGTGGTCAAAAATATCATTTGTTCACAATATCATATAATTTTAGTTTACCTGAAATATGTTTGATATACAGCATAAATTTGAATTAAAACTCAATTGCATGGATCATAGTAAAATATTTTTTCCTAACATGAAATTTTTTTAAAGTTTTTTAAAATAATTACACCGTAGCGTTAGCACGGGTATATTACTAGTGATTTATCTAGTATGCATACTAAATTAAATAATGTTTTTGACATCTTTATGATTCCTAACCTCTGTAAATCATTGAAAATTTATTTCAGGAAGCACTAAAAGAATTATGCTTTTCAATTGAAGATTATGCGCATATACAATTTTTGTTCCACTCTAGTTTATATTGCTACAAAATATATCATGGAGCGTAAGGGTGTGTGTTTGAGAGGATAGGAAAAGAGAAATTGACAAGATACGTCAGCCATAAGTGTATGTTTAATTGAGTAATGATAATTTCAAACTTGAAAATGGATTAATATTATTTTTAAAGCAACTTTTCAATATTTATTTTTATAAAAACGCACCATCTATAGCATTGCGGGAAATATGTGAGCGTAAAATGAGAGAGTTTTTTCTCTCTTCGTGCTGCAAGCAGCCTAAGTTTTTGTTATTCCATTTTATAGCTTATGTTTAGTGTTTAGATAAGATTTTTGCACAGGGCCCCCAAAATTCATGGGACGGCCCTGCTTCTGTCGACGGTGAGCACGCTGGAGACGCTGGGAATGGTGGTAGCAGCAGCAGATCGAGCAGAAAGAAAGAGAGAGAGAGAGAGATTCAGAGTTCGGTGTTGTTGAGTAGGGCAGGAGAGGAAAAGTTCAGACCCGACGACGACGACGACGCGCCGGGGTGACCACCGGGAAGTACTGGATGGGCTTCTTCCTCGCCCTCAGCGCCGCCGCTCTGTACAGGCTCATCCTGTCGCTCGTCGAGCTCGCCTACAAGCACGCCGCCGGCGGCGGCCGCGCCGTCACGTATGCGCTAGTGATGGAGATGCAGCTAGTCATGGGCTTCTTCACCACCACGTTCTGCACCGTCGGCATGGTCTTGTGCTCGGAGAGGAGAAGGTCCAGCGGCTGGCTCGCCCACCGCCGCTCTGCTCCACTCCACCTGCCGCCGCGCGCTCACGGCCCTGCTCCAGCCGCTCGCTCACCGCCGCTCCGCTCCACTGGCCGCGCGCTCGCCT